>VZTO01027102.1:20868-34256 GCA_013400615.1 Syrrhaptes paradoxus
CTGCTTGGGGATGGATCTCTTACGAGTTTACAGATACTCTTCTCACTGAAAATATCTAGCAAATATTTTAATTGTAAACTCTATCATGAGGGAACTGACTGCCTACATATTTACTTCATTAGGAATTGGGAAATTTCACACAGTACAAGACAACAAAGATGGGGCTGGAGCTTTCTGCTACAAAATGTAATGCCTCTTGTGAGAAACTGACAAAGTTTTTTTGGCATTATTCAGTTTGCTAACTTTATAAACAGTACTACCAAACACATCATTGTTTCCAAAAACATTCTATTACTGTTTGAAATAACAGCTATATAGAAGTGTGAAAAGCATGATCAATTTCCCAAAACCTTTTTGGCTTGCACAATGTTTCCCATCAGTACAATATTGTTGTTTCCACAACAACAGAAAAGAAAATTTGACCCTCTGTTACGGAAATGCAGACTCTATAAATATTTGAAAATCATATTTTGTAAACAACCTGTAAAGTGCTTGCTAAAGTATGGATCTTCTCTGTAACTTCTTCAGCACCACAGTTCCAAGCTCTGTTGTGGGATGCTCTCAAAGGTGGCCGTCTTCCTATTCGATCCCTATGAAAGTTGTCTGAATCACTGGATGAATCTGCCATTAGTATCCTGAATCCTAGGCAGGAAGACCAGAAAAAATAATGAATGTTAAATCCCGATTGTAACTGAAAAGCTTCTGACTTGCACAGTATTCCCAAAGCAATTTCATAGACTCATTTACATTAGCCTTTCTGGTTCAGGTCAGCAGGATGCCCTTTTGAAGCAGATCTTCAAACTGCTCCTCAGTTATTATGTTTGTTCACACCATGAAGCAATGCCAAGATGCAAGAGGCAGAGCCCACTAGGAGAGAACTAAATCAAAAGATGCAGTCTCACTACTTCTAAGTGTTCAGTACCCAGGATAAGACCAAAGCCCAAAGCAAATTCTTCCCCCAAAACATACAGTGGAGACGCCAGAGCTTTATTAATTGTTCTTGCTCTGCAGAACCATTCCCCTTTGCCTCATTCTACTTGCTAAGCTATATTCAGATTGGCCAGGGGCAATCAAGACAAATAACCCCAAGTAACTAACTCTCTGAAGCAAGTCTAAGAACCAGCATCTTAATGACTCAAAGAGAGTTGGAGATATTATGGAAGAAGGCAAATGCAGTGTTTCAAAAAGAAGGGAAAGGAGAGAAAACTGGGGCCCAGAAGTTATAGGCTAACCAGCTTAATTTAAATATGTGGAACAAATTAAAATATACTATTTTAAGTTTCCAGCAAAAGATCTGCTCAAAAAAAAAAAAAAGCAGCAAAGTATCTGTTGATATCAAATCAATTGATCCGATAATGAGTAACTAAATTTGTTAAACAGAGAAGAAGCAGTAGAAGTCGCCTTTAAAAAAAAAAAACAAAAACCAAACACACACAACCTTGGGGACACATGATATTCACAAAAGTAAGCTAAAAAACCATGAACTAAATTAGGCTTTCCTAAAATGGAAGCAAAACTAGGTATCAGAACCCATAGAGCAGTTAACAGAAATTAAGTGTCAAACTGGAGTGAGAACCGAGAGTGACTCCACTATATATTTTCATCAAATTACCTAATAATGTAATACGTTTATTAAAGTTCACAGCTCACACTATTTGTTCAATTGGACAAATACAGCAAGGAAAAGACAAGTTGGTAGGAGAAAGAGGGGGAAAAAAGGCTACTCAAGAGCTTTAGTATTTCAAGTTGAATATGCATCAACAACACCATACTCTAGAAAGAAAAAGCTAACTCCATACAAGATGGAAAAATAAGGGTAATTTTGTAAATTGTGAAATATTATTTCTTTTATCCAATGTTAATTTGACATAACCCAGATTACTATGTTGATGCTGGGGCAATTCACTTGAACAGAATTCAAAAATCACTTGAGGCAGAAGAAATACAGCTTGTGAGGAAAGAATGAGGATTGTCAAGTCTTAAGAATGGCAAGGCAGAGGTGGGAAAATAGGATAACAATCATCAGACACAGGAAAATGAATTATTAAAAGCTACAGACAGCCATGACCGGTATAGTAAAGTCACATAATAAGTGATTAAATTTACAACCCTCAAAAGGCAGGTTAAATAGAAATTTTTTCTTAAACTATTACACACTGCAACAGTTTGCCCAAAGGTCACGGAATCTCCATCATAAGATCTGTGTCAGCAGCATCCATTGGGAGCGAGAGCCTGAGGCTACTGTACAGAAGAGGAAATAGACTGGCAAACTCTTCAACTCCCTTTGATCCTGTAAACAACACTAAAAAAGCCCCAGTAAAGGTGTCATTCTTCTAGCATTAGACCAGAAGTTTCCCAAAGAAATCATGGATGAGATTCGATTCTTATACTGTATTTCATTTTAAGGTGACTTGATGTTTTTTTCCAGAGCCTTATACTTAATTTTTAAAAAGTTGTAAATTTGTGTCCCCCGGACTTGGATAGAAATCTTTCCTCCAAGCTTAACAAAGGTTTTCCGTTTCAAAGCATTTAGTGAAAATATCTTTAGGATACCAAATAAAGGGGACACACTATTAATGGCCATGCTAAGAAGTAAGCACAAGATCAGCCTTATTAGGGATCAGAAACTCAACCCTGAGACATTAATCCACAGGAATCGTCTTCATCTACTCATGGACCTATGTATCAGCACATTTTGCCTGACTGTTATCATTCTTACATTTGCCACAATTAATTTTAATAATTGCAGCAAATGGTTGATGCTCTGTATCTGGCATATATTACCTCAACTGGAAAGTCATAGTAAATGTTGTTTTAGCAACTTAGATTCTTCAGAACCCCATTCACACTTTCACAAGAAGCCAATTCTCTTTTCCTCCCAAACTGGGCAGAAGAGCATATGTTGGATTTACTCTGTATGAACAATAGAGCACAGAAGCATCCCATGAGAGCTACAAAACGTTATGCAATTTGTATAGATTGTCTGCAAGTCAAACAGCTCCAAGTGAAAGATTAGGCTTAACTCTTAATTCCACCAGGTCACATTTCTTTCTAGAAGCAGAGAGCCCAAAATAACATCACTTACGATGTTGTCAGTTTCACATTAGTGAAATAGAGCTTTTTAAGGATACACCACTAGACAGAGAAATTAAGAACAAGATACGTAAGAACGTTCAAATGATAGTTTAAACTCATTTCCAGATGAAATGTCATAAACCAGTAGATGTCCAGAGGTTAGTTATTGCATCTCAGCTAATGGGAACTAAATTCTTCAAAATTTCTCAAAGTCTTTTGAGAGTGGGTCTCTGAACATGGTCCTACACGCACCTCTAGTTAGACAAGTATGGCAGCTTGCAATGTCAGAAAAGAGATAGGCACTGACAGAAAATGCACGTGGGTCGAGGCAATCCCAAGCACAAATACAGGCTGGGCGGAGAAGGGATAGAGAGCAGCCCTGAGGAGAAGGACTTGGGGGTACTGGTGGATGAGAAGCTCAACATGAGCCGGCAGTGTGCATTTGCAGCCCAGAAAGACAACCGTGTGCTGGGCTGCATCAAGAGAAGCATTAGCAGCAGGTCAAAGGAAGTGATTCTCCCCCTCTACTCTGGTCTTGTGAGACCCCACCTGGAGTGCTGTGTTCAGATGTGAGGCCCCCNCACGAGGGAGGTGAGACACTGGAACAGGTTGCCCAGAGAAGCTGTGGATGCCCCATCCCTGGAGGTGTTCAAGGCCAGGCTGGATGAGGCTTTGAGCAACCTGGTCTAGTGGAGGGTGTCCCTGCCCATGGCAGGGGGGTTGGAACTTGATGATCTTTAAGGTCCTTTCCAATCCAAACCATTCTGTGATTCTGTGTGTGTGACTTATCTGCTGAAAATATAGTTCTGAGAAGGATCTCAACTACAAGAGAACCAACTACTGAAAAGCTATGGCACTTGATAAAATAAAACGGAAATTAAGATTTACAGAATAAAACATTAATGGGCGTATTTTCTGCTGTCCAAAAATAGAGTCATTAAGATACTCTCTGGACAAAGCACTAAAGAAAGGCTAGTAAGCAAGGTAAACAAAAAGGAAAAGCTAGACACAGGAGGACATTTTGTCTGAAGAAAACTTTCTATTTATGGTTAAATAGCATTCCACTTTGCTCTCATGAGCAACCTAAGAGGAACCATAAGGACTTTTAAGTTAAAGAAGTTTTGTTTCCTATGAAGCAACATCCTCATTTTTAAAGGATTTACAGAAGCATAATTTTAGATTTGCTTATTAATTTAAATGAAAAAAGCCTATTGTTAATTTTTTCCAAAAACCTAGACTGATTTCAGCACATACAGCCTACTGGACAGTGAGAATCATTTGTCTTTTACCGGTTTTCAGTCTACCCAAACAGATTATAACCTTTCTTGCACTGAGGAAATACATCAATACCCGGTATTTTTCTTCCCTGGGGACAACAGGGCATTACAGTTTCACTGAGGACACTCTTGTTGAGATCTGCAGGGTAAACTAGCTGACAGTCTCAACAGCGAGTTCTCCAGCTCAAGTAAGCAAAAGATGAACTCAGTATTCACAACCTGATTACTTCTCAAGTGTTTTTATTTGTTCAGCTCCACACAGACCAACCTATCACCAGGTAACTAACTTAGTGCTAAAGGCATGTTTGAAGCCTTATAGTTAAGACAAAGCATGACAAAAAAATCCAGTAGCCATTCCAGGAAGCGACAACGTGATACCAGAACTGCCCTTTCCTTCAGTGCTTCCAATAGAGCCAGGAAGTGTTCAAAAAGCCAGGAATGCCACCAACATGGTGACATTTCATCCTCCTGCTTTCCCCACCAGCACTACATTTCACTGCCGACCTGCGACACCAGGTTCCCAGCACTTTTCAGCACCACGACACAGAAAACGGTTCCCTCATGCTGTTCACAAATAAGCTCAACTAATGCCCTCCGCAAATCCTCTTCCCGCCGTGCTCGTATCGAGCTTTACTCCCCCTCATCTCCGAAGGCCTCCGGGATCTTTTCCCCCGGCCAGGACCAGAAGAGCCCCGGGGGCAGCGGGACAGCCCGAAAACTGCGCCGGGCACGCCGACGGCCGTGCCTCCGCCGGGCCCGCTGCCGCCACGGCTCCCGAGTGACCCCGCGGCCGGCGCACCCCGTGCCTCCCACCACAGCCCGCGGCCTCCCGCCGCAGCTCCCGGCTGCCGCGCCGCCCACCCCAGCGCCCGCCCTCCCGCGGCGCTCCGCACCCAGCCGGCCCCGAGCGGAGGCGTACCCCTCTCCGCACGCCGCTCTGACCGCAGTCCCCGGCCCTAGCCGTCCCGCGCCCCAGCCCTCGGCACACCGCAGCCGGGGAGGACGCCCCACCTGCCCGGCGCCCATCCGACCCCTTCCCCGGGCACGCCCAACAGCCCCACGCACCTCCTCACCTCGCCGCTATGGCAACTTGAACTAGCCGCCCTGCCACCAGCTGCCAGAGCCGCCTTCCGGCCGCCAGGCCCCGCCCCCCCAAGGCTCTTTGGGACAGGTAGTCCATCAGCGGCAATCCCGCCACGGGAAAGGGAGTGCTGGGGACTTCAACTCCCAAGAGACTTTGCGGGAGGAGACGCTGGCCGCGCCGAGTCGCGCGCGCCCGCAGGAGCGGTAACGGGAGGTCAGGCCCCGCCCTGCGGGAAGGCCGTTGGTCCTCCCGAGGCCGCAGGCGGCGGGAGCGGGTGACAGGTGGGGGTCGGTCAGGTGCAGTCGTGTTTATGAGAGTTTTGAAAAGTTAAGCCTTTACGAAATGCACGTTGCCGTTTACAACCAAACAGCTAAAATAAACATGAAGAGCAGAAACAAAAGCTGTTGCCCCGGCGAAGCGGGCGTGTGTGTTCCGCGTATGAGCCCAGGCACTGGGCGGGTCTGCTGGGCAGAGGGGTGTGTGCGGGCCTGAGAGATGTTTATCACAAGGGAGACGTCTCCGTTCCTGTCTCTAGGCTTCTAGTTTCTTTAAGCCCCGCATCTCCCTGCTCACAAATGTATCTATTACCTTGTGTGCAGTAAAAACTACCAAATACTACAGACTGCTACACTGGGTGGCCTTGGAGAGAGAAAAGCGATAACGAGTGCTGTGAATGATCACAGGAGACATAACCTGGGCCTCTGAAACGCGAGCAGAACTTGCAATAGTCCTAAAATCACTGAAATATTTGGCCACAAGTCACCTGTAGGTGAGCACTCAAGCCCAAGGTAAATGCAGTGGTTTGGCTTTTTATGTACAGATATGTCTGTATTGCCTCTGGGACCCACTCCAGGGAGTGACCGTTGGCCTTTGAGTGCAGTGATAAAGCACGGCTAAAAAAGAGTACTGTCTGCCTTCATTCCTGTCCTGCAGGACTGTCCTTTCAAGGGCTGCTGTTTCAAGTCCCTAATTCAGCAGGCATGCTTGCATGCCATATAATTACAACTTCACACAGTGAATAATTAGCAAAGAAATATATCTTCCCTGGATTCCAATGCAGGGTCATTGCCCTGGCTTTTCTTCTGCAAACTGCAGCATAAACAGGCTGTGCAGGCAGGTCTAAATGCAGGGTATGAGTTGGGGCTTCTGCTCAGTCTCATCTCATAAGGCTCCTTATGGTGGTCTCTGGGAATCAGGCCCGGAATCTGAGGGATTTCTTCTCCTCCCAGTTTTGCACCTGGCAGTGGGCTATCTCCTCCACAGACTCCCAGAATTCATCCATGAGCAGATTTCTTTACCTGCCCTAGTAGCCTCTCTCAGGCCATCACAGAGGGGATGAAGGGGAAAGGAGTGTCTCCTGGATGTGGCTGGTACATACATGAGAGGTGTATTTGCATCTATGTAGAGTGTGAGTACATCTGGCTTGCTGTCAACACAATGTTCCAGTGGAAGCTGATGCCAGCACCTGAGACTGACAAACCAGGCACAACCACTGGTTCTAAAGACCATGCTAACCATGCATGTATCAATTGTGAAAGCAGATAGTCAGGAAACAGCACTTGCTGTATACCTATATATTGGTGTAATGTAACAGAAGGAAACAGATGCTTCCAGTGCTTCGGACAGCTATTTTTGCACACAGCTACATCTTCAGCTGCAGCATTACCACAAACATTGTAACTCTTTCACATACACTTATGAAATAAGGCTTACGCCACTAATACATAGCTTTCTCATCCTCATCAAAAGGGCCTTTGCTGAAAGCTGTGCTAAAGGCTGATTGAAAATCTAAGTAAACTGTATCTAGAGTTCTGTTGATGGCTTCAGAAGACTTCCAAAATATATAAGGAACGTCTGTCTTTCAAAAAAGCTGTTTGACTCTTCCTCCAAAGATCTTATTTATACATGAATCCATTAGTTTTATTCTTCATTATAGTTCCTACTAATGTACCCACTACAGCTGTCAGAGCTGAGACTATTCTTTGATTCTGGATTCTGTCATTCTGTGTTCTGGATTCTGTAATATGTATCCTCTGAATCTGAAATTAAATTATTTTCCTTAGAACCTCTATTAAATATACATGATATTAGTCTTCTGGTACAAAAAGGGTGTTAATTGAGAAGTATACCACAGTCGCTAGTTCTGCTATTTCAATCACCAAGTAAATAAGATTTTGACTGGTTATTTTTTTCAAGTTGAATTTATCTGTCCACAAAGAAATATCAGTCTGAGAATCTCTCCGAGCTCTTCTACAGTAAGCACAGAAACAAAACATCATTCAGTTTTGGGTTATGGTTTTATCTCCTCTACAGGCTCCTTTTATATGCTAATTCATCTACCAATCTTGTAGACTCTGGCAGCATTCCTCATTTTGTTGTATTTGAAAAGGGGTTATAGTTTTTGTTTTTCATAAATTGTTCTTCAACTGCTTTTAGGCTTGTTTTACTGTATTTTACATATAGCCTGCTGGCATTTGAAAGAAAACTTTGTGTTCTACCCTAAAACATTACATTAATTTTTTGAAGGATTATTTCTTGCTTTTAATAGCTGACCTTATCCTGGTGTTAACAACATTGGCTTTCTTATGCTCTTCCTGAAGCCTTATTTGCTAGGTATGCACTTGCACTTTGGTGTCCTTAAAGATTCACAATGAGGCATGCAATGTAACTCCATTGTCTGCCCCTTTTAGCATTTTTGACAAGTATCTTCGTAGTTATGTAATTCTCTTTTTTGAAGCTGAACAGTACTGTGATTAATTTTTTTTGTTTACTTGTATCATAAGGCTGTTAAATGTAAGTGCGTAGGATTGCTACGGAACATCTCTTCAGCTTGGAATGAATGTGAATGAGAAATCAATTATGTGACTATGCATAATAAACTAGTATACTAGACATACTTCTAAACAAGTTGTTTAGATTTACAAGTGCTGAATACTTCCATGTTATTATATGAAATAAAAAATATAGATCCCAACATTCTGTTATCTAAAGTGCTGTGTTAAGACGATCACTTGACAATGCTTGCATTTAGAGAGGCCAGCATGGTCTACTACTTAAGGCTAATGCAGCTTTATTAATGCTATTGTGCTCCTTGACTCATACACTTAAAAAAGATTTTTTTTTTAAAAAAAAAAAGAGGAAATATTATTATGAGCCATTACATTACTATACATATAAATAAGTGTACAGGGAGCCTGGGGACAGAGACATTAATGGTGAGAAATACAGAACTGTAATATTTTTTGAATTATTTCTTTTTTTAGGCTAAAATTGAAATTTTTAAATTCTTGGATTCGTCACTAGTGATATCTTTTCATGCTACAGTACTTGTCATGGATGACAAGTCATTATTCTTGTGTCTTTCAGGAGATTGTTTAGATATTTCTTTCAGAGGGCTATCAAAAAGAAAAGAAAGCCCCAAATAAATAACTGGCTTAAAGATTCATCATTTACTGGGCTCAGAAATTTAGTTCTTTTATGAACAAGTATCATAGATGCACAAGAAGGAGAAGCATGGTGTGCTAGATGAATGGTCACCTAAATCAGTGAGCTTAAAAGCCAGTTTTGATTTATGATTGTTGTAAGAAACAGTTAAGCTCCTCTATTAATCACGCTGGTCTCCATATCAAAGAAGGTATATGCCATGACTCAAATCAAAGAAATGTGCAAGATCCATCTGAAGTCTGAATTATGAAGGCAGGTAAGTTTTTTCTGGATGTTACTCCTGAGCATAGATACCTATGCAAGAGATGCAGGCAGAGCAAAATGAAATCAAAGATGACTAGAAAGCTGACTTTAGGTGAGGAGGCATAGGCGATATAGACCTGAGAAAAAAAAAAGGTGAGAGCTTTTTTAGGATAAATGCAGACAGGAAGAAAAGGTCTTGTAATTGTAAATAAATAAGTTATCTTCTATTCTGTGCCTGAATCTGGCAAGGGATGTGTCTGGGGTCAGGGCTGCCATCACACGGTCGCTCCCTCCCCTCCCCCATCTGCCTTTCCCCCTCCGGTAAGATGGGGAGAAGGATGGAAAAGAAAAAAGGGTGTAACCTCGTGAGTTGAGGTAACAACAGATTTTTCTTTTTAATAATACAGCATGAGAAAAGCAGAGTATAATCATAAGACAGGATATAGGATACAATGAAAACACTGATACAATGGAAACCCCTCACTGACAAGATGACAAGAACCCCGCCACCCCTCTCCCGGCTAGCTTCCCCTTATATCCCGGGCATGACCTCAGCATGGTATTGAATATCTCTTTGGCTATGCCCACCTCCCAGCTTCTGGGAAAATTAAGCCTATCCCAGCTGAACCCAGGACAGCATGTAAATGGCGATAAGAAGGACTTCTATAAGTACATAAGTAGCAAAAGGAAGACTGGGGAAAATGTGGGCCCACGCTAAATGGGAGCAGGGGCTCTGGTGACAGAGGACGTGCAAAAGGCTGAGGTACTGAATGCCTTCTTTGCCTCAGTCTTTGCTTGCAAGAGTGGCCTTTAGGAATCCAAGGCCTCAGAGACCAGGGGGAGAGTCTGGAGCAAGAAGACCCCAGGGGAAAATCTAAAGAAAAGAAGACTTACCCTTGGTGGAAGAGTATCAGTTTAGAGAACACTTACATAAATAAACTGAACATGCATAAGTTCACAGGGCCTGGTGGGATGCACCCACACGTACTGAGGGAGCTACTAACCTTCTGAGGGCCACGAAGGTGATGAAGGGAGTGGGACATCTATCCCATGAGGAAAAGCTGAGACGGCTGGGGCTGTCTAACCTGGAGAAGAGAAGGCTTGGGGGATCTCATCAAGGTGTATAAATACCTGAAGGGAGGGTGTAAAGAAAGTGGTGTCCAGTGACAAGGCAAGAGACAATGAGCACAAACTGAACAGGAACTTCTGTCTGAACATAAGGAAACACTTTTTAATTGTGAAGGTGACTGAGCACTGGCACAGGATGCACGAAGAAGTTGTGGTCTGAAGAGTGGTGCTGTGTCGAAGCAGTGTGTCTAAAGTAATTTTTTCTGACAGACCAGAAATTGTTTCAGTTACTGAAACAGAAACAGGTAGGAACTGGTCTATCATGCAAGTATCTAAAATGGCTAAACATGGTGATTAACCAGAAAAACACCAAGTCTTTATTCTACTCTTTACTGAATTATTTTCCCAGTTTGAATGCTTCCTCATACAGATATTACAAGATGTAACTGTTGATATGTAGTTATCCCTTGAGGAGTTTATGTATAACACCAATTAGAACTAATTGCTTCTTTGTTAGAACCTGTTGTGGTTTATCTGATTTGTGTATAAACCATATAGGCAGTGCAAATATACCTGAGATACCGTATCAAATCTGGCAGATGAGAATAATGTTACTTTTTTAAAAATCACACCAAAACCAATGTAATTCTGAGCCTTGCAGTGCTTGAGATGATAGGTACTAAATGGGTGACTGGCTGTCACTAGAGGGAGTGTCTGTAACAGTGGAAAAATATGCTTGTCAATTTTTGCTATGTTTAAGTTAACAGGAACCTGCAGGGGTCTTTGAAAAAGCACCATGGAAAAAAAAATCTGGAATATACTGCAGATTTACAAGTGATTTTTCTTTCCTATTTGTTTATTAGGATCAGAGCATAAGCCGTATTAATTTATTAAAACTGCTTCATTTCTCCATCTTCAGGGCATACAGGATTTTGAATGTCTGTTGTTAGGATTATAATTGTGGATATACACATGTTGGTGACACTTTTAGTGCATTAACATTTTTTAGTATATAAAAAAGGAACATTTATTCATATTCTACAAAGGGTGGAAAGTTGCCAGTCACTCTAAGCAGCTGGATGCCATCACTTTTCAGACTGAAGTGGTCAGAACTACTATTATTGGGTTTTTTTACAGCCTAAAATACTTCTGGTCTTGACTAAGCTAAGCAACTGTGTTCCATCGTTCTTTCAGTACAGGGCATGTTTCTAAACCTCCTGTTTTCCTTACTACTTTGTGAATAATCCCCAGTTTCTCTACTTCTTTATTGATAAAGTATTCCAGGCTACTCTATAAATGCAAAGTAAAGTAGAATAATTGCACAATATTACCATTTTTCTGCTGCTCAGGGTGTGTCTTCTGCATGTAGCTACTTGTGTTTTTCTCTTCTGAATTTAAATTCCAATCTAGAATTCACAGACCTCCTTAGCCTGGGGTTATCTTCAGCTTTACAAACATATTTTTGTTCCACCATCTGCCTGGCTGTTCCAGAAAATGTTGAACAGAAGGGCCAGAAGGTGTCTATGAGAAGCCAGAGCATGGCACTGCCAGGCTTGCGGCTCCCTCAGGGCCAGGCACCAGGAGCCTTGCCTGCTGCCCTGGGGGGATCCCCCGTGGCTCCTGGTGCCTTACCATTAGTAAAGGTAAGTAGCACTTTTAGTACACCAAATGAATGAGTATGATCTGGTTTCTGAAAGCGTATTGAAATTACTCAGATCTTGGGACTCCTTATTTCCCCAACAATAAAATTGTTTCCTTAGTCCACACACAGTGATACACATAAAGTAACCCTGAGGTTGGAATAAAAGTGGGGGAGAGGGGGGTTGCAAGAGGATACACAAAAAAGGTTGCAACAAATCACCCCAGCAGTACTGTCTTAAAGAGAGGATACACATCTCTAGTCATGAAACATAAGGACTCCTCTGTTGTGCTCCAAGTTGTATTAGGTCATCAAGATTGGTTGTTAGAAAACAGGAATTAAGCTGGAAGAGGATTTTGATACTGCTGCTCAAAGCTGTCAAGCTGCCTCTGGACAGCATCAGACAATGTTTTTTGCTGGATGAAACAACTATGGCTGGTACCCACTGCCTGGAAATCAGGTGTAGAATAGACTTACGACAGCTAAGAGACTTGGTCTGAAAGAAGACAGAGATTCCTTTGGTGGTACATTTGTTTTGCTAGATGTCTTTGTACGCCTGTGTTGTCAGCCTGTGTCAACCAAAATATGTCTTTGCCAAAGCCAAAAGGAATTGAGATTTTAATGTCCTATTACTAATACAGCATACTGTGTCCCCAGGACAAGCTGGATACTTTGGCAGTAAGAACAAGGAAACCAGCAGAGACTTTTTATATCCTAGGAAAACACTGCAGGTAGCTGTAGCACTGACTGAATTTTGTAACACATAGCATAGCTACCCTTTTGGGCAAGGCAGGCCTGACTCCACTAACTTTAGTTTTATTTGACCTCTGATGTATCTGCATTTCATTTTTAAAAATTATGGCCATGTGGTTAATGTGTGTCTGCAAGATCAGGATTCATATTGTTTCTTTATGGGCATAGTATTATTTGCTTACCCTAAAAAAGATCTGTTGAGGGCATTGATTATATTTAAGAAACACATACTAAGGAACTGACTTTAATTACTTTTAAAGAGTTATAACAAAATAGCATCTGATGTGTTGTACTCATAACTTTTGGATAACTGATCTATCTGGAGGGGAACTTCCATATTTATGCAAGAAGATTGTGGTCTAATTTTTTACTGTGGGTAGGTTACTTTTTCAAGTTTCTTTCTTCCAAGGTTACAAACATATGTTGACATTTTGTTGACATTTTTCTTGTTGTGTACCTACACGTGCACAAAATCTACATGAAGGAGAAAACACTGGCATTTAGTTGAAAAAAAAAGAAAAGTTCTTAGAAGCATTAAGGTTGGAAAAGACCTCAAGGATCATCAAGTCCAACCATCAACACACACCACCTAAGTCACTAAACCATGTCCCTAAGCACCACATCCACACGTTTCTTGAACACCTCCAGGGGTGGTGACTCCACCACTTCCCTGGGCAGCCTGTTCCGATGCCTGATCACTCTTTCAGTGAAGACATTTTTTTCTGATATCTAGCCTAAACCTCCTCTGGCACAACTTGAGGGTATTTCCTCTTGTCCTATCACTTGTTACTTTAGAGAAGAGGCC
>VZTO01027102.1:35383-46255 GCA_013400615.1 Syrrhaptes paradoxus
TTACCACTGCAGCCAGGTTGAGTTCCATTTGGGCTTTTGCCTTCCTAATTTTATCTCTGCATGAACTGGCAAGATCCCTGTACTCTTTTTGGGTTGCCTGACTCTTCTTCCAGAGATTCCAGACTCTCTGTTTTTTTCCCTGAGTCCCAGGAAAAGTTAAAAGAATTGAGGTAAGTATTAAAGAACTTTCATTACTTCCTCATTGAATTAAGCAGCAATATATCTTTTTTCCTCTCACTACTTTAAAATATTTGTTTTTAGCAAGAGTGTCTCTTGTTTATGAAGAAATCTAGAATTAAAGGAGTATTAACCAGATTTTCTTATCTTTTAGTATGTCTGTCAGACACCGATATGACTACTTCATTGTGGGAACCTCTGTGCCATGTCCATTGTGAACCCGTGTCCCAAAGTGACTGGAGTAGGTTGCTACTTCAAGTTACAATAATTCCACCTTATTTCTCTCAAGGCTAGATTTTTTCTCCCCACTTTTTCTTTGGTGAAAGGATTTTACCTTTTCTGATAATGTCGAATATGTTACTCTCTTCTCTTCATTTTGCTCTATCATGTAATTTTCAAAACCACTCTTGAATTTTCAGTGCTTTTTAAAACTGCTTTACGTTTACTTCATCTGCTTCGCAGTTAGTGAATTTTTACTCGGTGTAAAGATCTGTTTTGACTTCACTGCTTTTACAGGTGAGTCAGTATTGCGCTGACACAGCCCCCTCCCTCCTCCCTTCGGCAAGGATGCTACAAGAAAAGTTCGGGGTAAATCGTCGCTCCGCCGCGTTTGAAAACGTCTCGGCGGGCTCGTCCCGCCGCCGGCTCCGCGCCGGCACCTCTCGCCCGCTCGCGCAGTCCCGGCCGCCCTCGGCAGGTGGCCCCGGCGGCTGCCGACGGGAGCGCGGGGACCCCGCGGGAGGGGTGTCGGGGAGCTGGGGGGCAGGCCCGTGCGGGGCGGGGGGCGGCAGGGAGCGATGGCCGGCGGGGCGGGCGCGGAGACCGGGACGAGGAGCCGGAGGCTGCCCGAAGGAGGGGGCGGCCCGGTTCACCGAGTCCTCTCCTGTCCCGCTGCGGGAGCAGGCGGCGGTGTCCGGGAACGGTGCCGCCTTTCTGAGCAGCTTCTCCCGGCGGGGCAGCGCCGCCGGCCCCCGCAGCTCTGGTACCTCCTCCGTTCCCCTCGGAGCGGCGAGGGGCAGCGCGGGAGCGGGCGGCGGAAGATGCTGTGCCTCCCGGTAGCCTTCCAGCTGCTGCTGCTGGTGCCGGTGCTGTCCAGCCAGGACACAGAGAGGTGTCCTTCAGCCTTCTGCGAGTGTTCCGACTGGGAGGACTACAAAATCACTTGCAGGGACATCCACTTCATTCCCAGCCTTCCGCAGGACACACAGACCCTGTGAGTACATTGGGATGGTTTAGGGGAGGCACTAGCCGGTTGTAACTGTTCATATTTTGCAAGCAGGAGAAACTCTGAGCTAATGCCCGGCGAGGTGATTTACCGGGGCAGTATGGCATAGCGGGAACAATCAACGCACAGACTCTGCATGTGTCAGGGAAACACAGAAAAAGTGACTCTCAAACCTTATAGAGATGTGAAAAGATGATTGTCCATTGGGCCTTAAAATTTCTGGGTAGGATATGGGAAAAATAGTTACTGGGTTGTTTGTGGGCAAACTGAGTGTAAGGCTGCATTCTGTGTGGCGTGTGCCTAGGGGTTGAGGGCATGGAAGGATAGATCAAACACAGCCTTGTAATTTAAAAATAATAGAAATGGGATGTGCCACCTGGCAAACAGTTCCAGTAAAGCTTCTGTGCACTTTCAGCTTCTTTGCCAAAGTCTAACAAAAAGAATCCATGGGAACTGAGAATCCCAATACACCATCTGGGAGACGAAGTACTTCAGATAAACAAAAGTGTGGACTATGGCATACAGCAGCAAGTTAGTGGCTTGCCAAAGTAATAGAGCAATTCAAGTACCTAAACCTAAGTCTTCAGTACCATCGCAGGCACCGTAGAATATCTTGTCTGGGTTCCTGTTGCCAGTCCAGAAGAGTGTCCTGTGTCATATCTGTCAGCCCCATAGAGATATGTCAAATAAATACTCTAGGGAAGCCAAAATGGCACCAGTCAGCTGTAAGTAAGCTGCTGAATCACCCCTGGTTTTTACTTGGTCTCATAAGGCACAAAAGGTTGCAAATAGATTACTTTCTGATAAAATAAACAAACTCAAACTCAGTTGATTTAATTGTAAGGTAAAACGATAATAGATTGGTTGGTTCATGTCTTGATAATGATTCCCAGGACTTTATTTGAATATATGAGCCATGAAGTTATTTGAACTTATTTGAATGGGCTTCTAAAGATTTTTTTAACACCTGAAAGTACAGGCTTAGCAAATTGGTCACTTACCTGAAAAGGAAGAGAAAAAAGTATGTTATTTCCATTATTTATGCATGCTTTTAATTTTTTGGATTATTAGACTACAGTTATACAAGTATTTCAGTTGATAAGATTTTAAATTGTACAGGTTTTGGTTTGGTTATTATACTTTTGTTTATGCAGTTTATTTAGTTTGAAATTGCATTAATGTACTGTACACAACATGTAGTATATTCTTTGAAATCTACCATGACAAAGTAGAAAATAAAGCAGTTTGAGTTTATAGGAGAAATATGCCTTCATACACACATTTTAAAAAGTCAATAGAAACAATCGGATCACATAATGGAATTGGGTGCTTTCCTTGAAAAATGCTGGTTTGAAGTACTGGCTGAGAAGTACTTTTCTGCATAGAGCTTCACAAATAAAGCACTTCAGCTGCTGGAGTTGTAGTGTTTTAAACAGCTGTTGTAATGGAGGCTCCAACATCATTAGCCATTGTTTTCAAAAGACAAAAACATCGAGAGAAAATCTTACTTCCATGGAAAAAGTAATTAACAAAAGCAATTGAGAATTATTTTAATGTTTATTTTGGGTGTATTTTAATCATCTGTCCCAATTGGGGTGACCCTTACAAACTTCTCAAGAAGTTTACTCCATACCACAGTCATTAAAAGACAAGAAAAAAATCCAGAAAATGACAATTGTGATTTTATAGTGTATGGTAGAAAAGGTAGAATATGTGCTGTATAGTCTGTTTGATTAGAAAATAAATGGGAAAATTCTCTAAAGAAATAAGGAAAACACAGCTCTTCTCACAAAAAAAAAAAAAGCCTTTTTTACTTCATTTTGCAGTTTTCTCTTGGGATAAGGTATGTATATTTTCCTTCTCTGTTATTATTTGAATTGCTGAAGTCTGGTGGACTGTATCTAATTCTGTAGTCCCTTGCTCTTGGCAAATGACTTAATCTTTCTTTCCCTCCATACATTGAACGGGAATCATAACAGTTACTCGTATCTGGTTTTCATTCAGAGTGCTTTCAGATGCTTCAGACTGACTGACTTGCATGTGGAGGATAAAATAACACAAAAGAGTTTTCCTGTGAGATTGTAGGGTGTGTGCCCCTGCTTCCGTCATGTTTTGCATCCTTTTGCCTTACAACTGGTAACAGTTCTGAATTAAGAGGCAAAGGAATCCAACATAATTGACGTTTCTGTTAACATTCAGAACAAATGAACTCTTCTTTTGAAGTGAAATATGTAGATGTGCATATCTGCACATTACGTGTTGAAACCCTCTACAATTTTCCCCAAATCCAGCAACTTTGTTACTTTAGGTAAAGTAACTTTGCTTCTTGGTGGTTATGTGTGAATCTGAAAAGTGCCAATTTTAAAACTTTCTTAGGTGGCTGTTCAGTTTTGTTGGATTTGTAAAGCTAAAAGACGGGTGAGTCTAGGAACGCTTTGCCAGCTTTTGGAGATGATGAACTTTTTTCAGTGCACAGGACCTCAAAACTCCAATTAAAATTTCATTCCAATTATTCAGTCAGGACTGTTCTCATTCTCTGCCCTACTTTAAGAGAGGGATGTAAGCCCCCCCCCCGCCTTTTTTTTTTTTAAACAAGCCATACTTAGAAGAAATTGCAAAAAAATGCTTATTTTCAAACTATTTTAATGGAAATGTGTCATGAACTTCAGCCAGGAAAGCATGTTTGTTTTAAGCTGGTTTTGATATATTTGTCCAAATGTAGTTCATGCAGGTGCTTATCTGGAATGGCTGAGTGCACAGATATTGTTCTCAGAGATGCTTTTTTTCCTGTACAAGATTTTTCTTTTTTTTTTTTTTGTGGAGTAAACAAAATAAGTAGAGAGAAAAAGGTTTTGTGTCTTAAAAGCCAAGCTTGTCATGTTGGCTGAAGTTAAGGATTATATACTCATACCATACTATGGTAGGAAAGCAGTTCCAAGTGCTATTGAAATACAGTACTAAATTCTGTGAAATCAGGTATCAATAATTTTGTTGTGTCTATAATATTTTCATGCCTCTCTGCACAGCCAACACCTTGGTCTGATCTGGTGCCATTTTACCCCTGCCTGGCCCTCCTTTTCTTCTGCTTCTGCTTGTACTTGACTCCACTCCTTCATGCTGTGGCAGTGGCAACATGTACACAGTCCTGTATATATATATGACTGGATAGAAGGCAGCATCTCCTGAGTTCAGAGCTGTGTGAGTGCTGAATGGTTATTCCCCACAGAAGGGATAGGGGCTGCACCCTCCTTGCTTTTTTCTTTTTTACTTTTTAAATTTTCTTTTTTTTTTTCTTTTTTTTTTGGAAGGCATGTTAATAAGATTTCTATCCTGTACCCAGGTGCTATTTTCACATCACCACAATCAAATTTAGTTGAAATTGGACAAGAGCGAGTTAGAGGGCAGAGTGGAACTGACAGATAAATAGACACAAGAACAGTATAGTCTTGAAGAATATGCTCTTCACATGAAGTATTAACCTACAATTCTGCATCTGCTCCAGGATATGGCCATATGTAGGATACTGCTCTTTGATAAATGCAAGGTAGCTCACCCTTCAGGGGCAAGGAGCCCTGACCGGTGTCATATTTACTGTGTTGGTAAGGATGAGTGTGCGGATGCCAGGATAACAAGATGTAGTGAATCACCTGGTCTGTTTAGTTCCCCATGCTGTTGTCAGCTACTGATAAAAGAGATATGGAAATTGTTAATGTATTTTACACATTTGCAGTGCAATATTTAGGACTAGCAATCATATGTCAAATATTCATAAATACTTATTGGTAAAAATGTTTTTTTGAACTGGAGAGAAAAATATGTAGGGACTTAACAGTTTTACCTGTGATAACTACATCACTGGCAAACACATTTTTTATAAGCTTAATGAATAGTTCAGAGCATTTGAGTTCACAGAAGCTACAAGAAAACTGAAGAAGGTGATGTTTCTACCTGATATTGAAAATAAATCAGACTGACTTAAAATATTTTCCCCAAAGTCTTTGTCTTAGGAATTGTTTGTAATTCAGAGATACTCTGCGTAATTATATCGTGATGTTTTTATAGACTTCATTGCTTCAGAATGGAGCCTCATAACCGCACCTTCGTAAACAACCTTGCAGCATAAGGACATAGCTATTATCCCTATTTTAATGATGAAGTATCAAGAGTCTGAAAGAACAGGAAAAACACTGACATGATTAAACAGCCAGGTGAAGGAAGCTATTAGGGCATCTTTCAGAAAATTGAAGTAATGTCAAATGAGGAAATCTTTGGAAACTTGAAGTAATACAGTACAAGAATATTTATTAAGAGAAACATAATAAAAACTCAGTATAGTCTTTAAGACACAAAAGAGGGTAAGTCTGAAAAACTTCTATCAAACTGAAATGTCAATATGAAGCTTATTTGAAACAAATTGAAAAACTGAATAGAATTAAATTCTCTGAGCCAGATAACACTTGTGTAAAAGTTCCAAAGGCATTAAAATATCATATTGCTGCATTGCCTACTGTAATATGTAACGTACTGTTTAAATCAGCCATGGTGACAGAGGAATGGAAGGTCACAAGTATAGCATAATTCTTCTTAAAAATGGCTTTAGGGAATATCTTGGGAACTAAATGGTGGTAGGTCTGTCATCTTTGGAAGAATGTGAAAAATAAGAAGGAATCAATATGGATTTCATAAAGGGAAAGCTTGCCTTGCAAATATATATGCTAGTTTTTTAAAGGAATCAGAAACATGTGGATACATTGGTTTTTAAACTTGTATTTTCAAAAAAATCAGGAAGGACCTTAAGAAAGACTTGAGACAAATTAGCTGTTGGACATAGGAGAGAAAGCTGCTTTATGGATTGACAAAGGGTTTTAACAAGGAAAACAAAAGCTTGTAACAAACTCTTTATTTTTCAGAATACAGGGAATTCATCAAAGGACCTTGGAATCCAACACAGTCTGGGCCTATGTAGGCTGCTCCTCGTTTTAGGCTGTTCCTAGTTTCTTCTAATCTGGGTGTTATGGTAAACTGCACATAGATACGTTGTGATCTTGATGAGTGAACTGCCCTCAACACATGCTATTTTTGTGTCCTGCTATTTCTCCTTAAATAGCCTGCCATCAGCTATAACCAGCAGCTGAAAACACAAAAATCTTACTGTTGCCCTTGAGTGAGCCTAATTGCCCTTAGAGTAAGCAGGAATTACACAGATCCACTGCAGGGAGACTAAAACCTATAGTTTACTGTTTTAGCTTCATAAAGATTGAGCTTCTTGCCTGCATTTTTCAGAGACTGGCCTCACAACGTCTCAGTGAGACACTATCTTAATTACATTATAAAAGAATAATTGGGTCATGAATGGCATATGATCACTGTCTGTGAACAGTCATATGCTAAAATATGTTATAATAAAATGCTAGGTGCTTGGCTGTGAACTTCATTTTTTTTCCCTCTTTAAAAAAATGTAGAAGCATAGATTTTAAGGCCAAGAGGGCTCATGGGAATGTCTAGTATGACATTCTAGATGATAAAAAGTATAAAACTTCCCAATAAGTATGATTAATTAGAGCTCCTTCTTTTTTTTTTTTTTTTTGGGGGGGGGGAGCGGAGTGGGGCATGAAAAGGGGGGTTGTTTGTTTCAGGGAAACACAAGGGAGTACAAAGATCCACCAGGAATCAGCAGCTCTCAGAAGGGCAGAGGACACAGTGTGGATGGGGCTGCTTGCAGCTCAGAAAGCCAACTGTATCCTGGGCTGCATCAAAATAACTGTGGCCAGCAGGTCAAGGGAGGTGATTCTCCCCCTCTACTATGCTCTGGTGAGACCCCACCTAGAGTATTGCATCCAGCTCTGGAATCCTCAGCACAGGAAGGACATGGACCTGTTGGAGTGGGTCCAGAGGAGGGCAACAAAAATGATCAGAGGGCTGGAGCACCTCCCCNGTGGTGAGACACTGGAACAGGTTGCCCAGAGAAGCTGTGGATGCCCCATCCCTGGAGGTGTTCAAGGCCAGGCTGGATGAGGCTTTGAGCAACCTGGTCTAGTAGAGGGTGTCCCTGCCTCGATGATCTTTAAGGTCCCTTCCAACCCAAATCATTCTATGATTCTACGATTCACTCCCTTCCTGATGCTTTTCTTTGTCTTTTTTCCAACTAATCTACAATTTTTCCAAGACGTGCTGTTCCTAAATGCATCAATATCAATGCTGACTAGGTACTACAAGTAGAATTGTTGTTCTTAGATGTAAAATGACACATGTGAAGAGGTCAGGAAGAGATGGGTTTTTTCCTGAAAAAAAACATTAAACTATTCCTAGCTGCTGAAGAGTGGAATTAGCAAAAATTCCATCAATTAATTCAGTAGATTTAGTTAAGGTATATAAGTGAAGTGAGTTTTTAACTGTGCTGATTGACATGAAGGACCCATTTTGACAAGTACTCTATATCTGGGGGGGACCACAGACAGACTGGAAGGGTAAAAACAGACCAAGTACATGTGATACTCCCTTAATATTTTCCCAGAGTCTGACCTTTTCCAGCTGAAGGAATTTCCTGACCCTGTTCATGAATATATTTTTTTGCCTGTCTTTTAATTCTCTGTGGATCTCTCTTTCTGTTGCACATCCAATTTTGCCCTGAGCTTATATCAGCTTCATGTATCCACAATGTCTTTTGACAAGGAATTTCACCAATCTGCTTCCTGTTGCAAGAACACTTCCCTTTTGGTTTCTGTGGTTTTCTGTGGTTTTTTTTTTTTTAACTTCTTGAATTTGTCTCCCTCTAGCTTCATATATAGGGCATTTTGTTCTTGTTTTTGAAGAAGGAGTAAACAGTCCATCCCATCTTCTCCCTGCCCATCCTGATGTGTAGACTTCTATTATGTCTCCTCTCAGCCATTCCTCAACTACAGTGAAGCGTCTCAGGCTCCCCAGTTTCTTCTACAGAAACCATTCCATACCTTTGATCATCCTTCTCACTTTCTTTGTATTTCTTCCATTTCTCAGTAATATTCTAGTGCAGATGACAATACTAGTGCTCCACAAGGTATTCAAGGTGCACACAAACCCTAAATTTGTACAGTGGCAAAAGCATGTTGTCTATTCCTTGCCCAATATTTTCTAATATTTGATCTGGGTTGTTTTTTTTTTGTTTGTTTGTTTGGTTGGTTGGTTGGTTTTTTTTGACTGTTCCTAAGCACTGAATCCATGCTTTCACAGAACTAATGCCAAGATCTCACATAATGCCAAGATCTGCTCTTGGGTGAAAATGATGAGCTCAGAACCTACCATTTTTAATATATGTATCTATGTACTTTTCCCCTGTGTGTAATTTACATCTGTTGACACCAAATTTCATTTACCATTTTATTTTCCAGCCACTCAGTCCTGTAAGAGCCTTCTGAAATTTCTCACAGTCAACTCTTAGCATTACTACATTAATAACTTCTAGCATGAGTAAGCATTGTTACCTTACTGTTTACCCCCTGNCTGCTGAATGAGCTCTCTTTGACTGGCCTTAATACCTAGATCTATTTACTTGTATAGTATCAGCGTTATCACAGTATTGCAGTACCATGTTTGCTGTCTTTGTCAGTTTGTCTAAGATTTTAATTCTAAACCTGAAGTGCTGTACAGTCTGGTACACCATTGCTTTTGTTACTGTTAATAAAAATGTCATGGATGCTCAAATTTCCATACAACTGTTTGTTAGCTTCCCTTGTCCTTCATTGAGGATTTTACACAACCTGCCAGGCAGAAAAAAAGTCTTTGAAAGGCTGCCATTGTTTTTCAGTTGTGTTCTGGATCCCCTTTTAAAAGAGGTTACTTTTTGAACATCCATTTGCATACCAGTTGCACTTCTCATACTTATGTGTATTTAACTGACATTGTCATCACCAGAAGTCAACTCCAGCTCATTCCTTACATTCCTCAAATAGGAAAAATCAAACAAATTACATTCATTATGTCATTCATTGTCTCTATTACTGCCATTTGTGGACCAAAACCCTATAGCTGTGAGTGTTGTACAACGATATAACGTAGGTGGTTCTTGCCTCCAAAAATAATGTAGAACTGCACATGGATATAGACAAACATGGGCCTCTGTAAGGCAGTAGAAAGCTGTCTATTTTTATACACACACACACACACATATATATATAAAAGATATGCATCTTTCTGGAATAGGGGTTGTGTTTTTGTTCCCTAAGGTATGGGTCTGCCACTATTGTAATTTATAAATTAAAGTCATTTAAGCTAAGCTAATATGAAACAAAAATTACTGTTTGTGGGTGGTTTTCCTTAGAAATTCAAGCAGTTCTGAAGTAACATCCTGTGTAGTTTTATTCCTAAAGGGCTTTTGGTGAATCTTAACAGTGCCATGATGAATGTTGCTTTACATTTTCCTATGTGTTTTAATGGTTGTCATAAGTACAGAAAAGTAGGTTTGAGAGATATTTATTAATTTTAAGGTATCTCTGACTGTTTACAAAGGCCTCTGAGGTTTTTAAAACCTGCATCCTTTCTGTCACATATGATCTCAGGATTTTTTTGTCTCAGAAAACCAGATGTCACTTTTTTTTTTTTCCAAATTGCAGGAAATTTCTTAATTTACATTCAAAATGTAAAGAAAATTATTAAAGCATGCCGTTCCATAATCCCTGCTCAGCTAGTCAGATTCCAATCAAATTCCCTCCTTATTCCCAAATAAATTTACAAAGATTTCTTTAAAGGGATATGGTTCAAGTGGTCTGTAGGGGAAATATGACCTACTAGTATCATTTTCACAGTTTCTGATAATGGCCTCTACTGTAAATACTTTTTCATCCATATGTCTGACTCATACAGAAATCAAGAAAATTAACAAAAAAGTTGAAAAAAATCAGTAATCATACACAAACGGCAAGAAAGAAGGGATAGGCAGAAAAAGAAGACATCACTTTAGTAGAAAGTGTGAACATTCTCCTCTTGTGGATCTATGGTATCAATTTTTCTTCCTGACCATCAGAAAAAAGGTAATGCTGTTGCTCAGAGTTGTGGTTTTGCAATGAGTAAAAATAAGCATGTTCAGAATTATATCAGAGGCAAACCTATTGTTCTGAGCTACACAAATTTCAAAATTGCCATCAGGACTGTCTCAACCTCACTTGAATGCATGCAGTCATGCTCAGATACAAGAAAAGATTGTATATGTAGATAGCTTCTGAAGAAGCCCTTGAATAATTTTTTCTTTGTAACTGAATTTGCTGACCAGGTAGAAATGGAATTATTTTTCTAACAGCTATGTTAAGCTCTAGACTTTCATTTTTTTTAAACTTTCTTCACTCTCTTGTTATGACAGACTTCTTTTTCCAACTAGCATTCTGTCCTTGTGGGGGAAGGGAGAGGAATTTCACCATTGCAGAGAGGTTCTGCAGGAAAATTATGTTTCATATAGTCCTAGTTTGTATTACCATTTGTGGAAACTCCCTAATTAAATG
>VZTO01027103.1:1520-54732 GCA_013400615.1 Syrrhaptes paradoxus
TAGGAGAATTTAAAAAGAAGAAAAAAAAAAAAAAAAAATAAAAAAAAAAGAGAAAGAGTAGAAGAGAAAGGCATGATTCTGTCCTGCAGCTGAACACTCTCCTCCAAAATTTATTCCTCATATGCTGTGTGTCCTACAATGCCCCATCCCGCCCCAAAACAGATCCTTAGCTAACACGACAGAGGCAGCTGCTATATTGCCAACACTGATGCATTGATGCCTGCAGGCAATCCCTTGGGAAATGTTACTTGCAGCTGGTTTAGGCTCACTTGTCCTTTTGGGCTCATTTGTGCAAAGGAACAAAATCTGGTGGCAGTAGCTGTGCAACTTGTGGGTCAGAACTGGGTGTCTGGCTTGTGGGAGATGAGAAACATCAAACAGGCCACCAATACATGTGGAAATAGAAACAAGCAATAAAACAGGAATCAAAAGAGAAAGCTTTATACATCTGAAAATCCACCTCCCCCTCTATCCCATTTGCAGCACAAATAACTGGAGGGCCTTTCCATGGGATCAACAAGGAGATACAATTTAAATTCCGAAGTCAAAATGTCACTATTGACTAACTAGGCAGTCGATCTGGGACATGCTAGAGAAGGGTCTGTGTTTTTAAAAACTGCTATACACTCTTCATTGGGACTCCAGAAACCTTTGACAGATCTGTGTCAGCAACTAAAACTTCAGCACCTGAGAACCACCAGCTGCTTACGAAAACCTTAGCGCAAGCCCCCAAATCCTTTGCAGAACTAAGGCTTTCCTCAGAAGTAGGACAGGACTGTCCACCTGGGTACTTGCACATCATCCTGCTCCAGCAGCATGAGGTGAGAAATTCACTTGAGCATGTGAAGAGCACAGAATTTATGTACACACTCCATCTCCCCTACAGTTTTCTTGAAGTACTGATAAAGAAACATGGAGTGGTATAAAACAAAGCTCTTAATATCAACTGGTAATTGTAAGTAATTCCAATCATGTAAATGACCACTTGGCGTTTCTACTGTATTTTATCAATTTATCATTGGCAGTAATTCTAATTTGCAAGATATCTTCTTCAGGTAATTAAATAGTAGTATGAACACATATACAGAGAGAAGTTTAGGTGATCACTTCAATTAAGATGACTGAAAACGAAATATTCTGTTCTTGACAGAACTAGGTACCAGGTTTCACCTTGACCACTGGCCAAAGTCATATTGAGACCATTTAAGAGCTCAGAGTTTAATACAATTTATGTCCCCAAGTGTAGGAAAAAATGGTATTGTTTCCAGGAGTAAATAGGAGAGAGGTGGACTGAGAGATCAGTTTATAAAGAACGTGGCTACACTGTTTCCCTTGTTCATGCCGGCCCTTAGTCATGGCCTGCTCCAAACTTAATTAGTTTTTTCCAGTTCCGTATTCCAGCTTTTTATTTTACAGGTTAGAAATTGCATCTTTTTTATTTAAAAAAAAATCATATTTGACTTAAAACAAAGCACGATGTCTATAATGAATTTAACTCTCATTGAGGAATACACAGGTAGAAGTCATTTCTGATGGCTCCAGCAATGATCAAATGGTCAAAGCTAACCTTCCTCCTGCTTCTGCAGGACCAGAACAACTACAGAGCTTATACAGCTTCAGGCCAACAGTTTTTGCTTAAGGCAAATGTTCAGGATTTCTTGAGAAATTATGAAGTTTTATTTTGTGATGTTTCTTTGTTACCCTATTAAGCTTACACTCCACCAAACCGTAAACCCCACTGCATCAGACAGCCACTCCAATACAATTNAAACATAAATTTGAAAGCCAGAAAGAGGTTACTGTGATCATCTTTGCTCATCTGCCATTCACATACGAAGACCTCCCTTGAAGCACTCCTATTCACAAAATACCCAATAAAACAAACAAACCAACCCCCAAATAGAAATTTTAGGAAAATATTTTAATTTCAAAACAGGCCATCGGGGAAAATACACCACAGTCTTTAACCATCCCCTCAGGGACTCGAACATCAGTGTCAAGACATTCTGCTCTTTTATGCTCTTCCTTATTATACTGAAAAGTAACTTTAATGTTACTGTCTGTTGGTATATTCCTTATGTATGTACTCAGACTCAGATCATGGACTGATGAATCCCCACATATGGTCTCAGATCATGTCATTCATTCCTTTGCTTACTGTCTGTTAATCTAAACAAACTAAGCTCCAAGACTGTCTTGCCACAAAGCAATTTTTCTAATTCTCTTCTCATTCTTGTAGTTCTTCAGAACAGGTTGAACCTGTGCGAAACACAATTGTTCACACATCTATGGACCACACTTGTCTGACTGGCTTTTGAAAGGCTGAATTTCTGAATATTCCAGGTAATAAGTAATAATTTGAGATAGATCCAAGTGGACTCAAAAACCAAGGGTTCTTTGAAACAGAGTATTTTTCTAGACCTTTTCAGACAGGAACCAGAAATAAAGTCCGAGACTGTTTCATTGTTCAAAATATTCTGGTGTGCTGGATCAAGAAAGCTGTGGTTGTTTTCTCCTCCAGCTTCAAGATGAAAAAGGACTTGACTGAGTTCTTCTAAGGTAGCAGTCATTTGACTTCCATGGGAATTTATGAATCCTCAGCTGTGTTGTTACTGTTAACAGGAGATGACAGTTAAATGCATTTCATTAACAGAAACTAGAATGAGAATGACAAGACTTTAGCAGATCAGATCTGTAATTGAAAAGGTGACCAATGTAAGGAATAAGAACTGTCTGCTAGCATTGCACTTGCCTCTCACCCATACCAATAACAGTGTGTCTCCTGAATACAACCTGTCTCTCTTTTACACTAGTTAGCAAAGCATCAGCGAGATGGAGATGTCAAGAGCAAACCTGCGCCAGCATCAATTCCTCCTTGCACGTCAACAGCAGGAGTAAAAGTAAACCCTACTGGAAGAATTAAAAACCGAAAATATTTTAGCAGCTAAAAATGTACAGAATATTAGCAAAGGCATAGTAGAAAGCAAAGGAGATAGACTGGCAGTTTGTCAATTGATTCTTTTCAGTCTTGGAAGAGCAGACAGATGATCTATCCAAGGACAACTGCTGGGGTACAAAACTTGCTGGGAATGCTTGCTCATTGTGTAGCTTCCTCACCAGCAAGAATTGCCAAAAGATTGACTGGGCCTTGAACATCTGTGGGTTTTAAAAAACTACTGAACAAACCTACCTCCAGATGCACAAAATGACAATTTAATCCAGATGTAAAACTATGGGTAGAACCATAATACTGCTCAGCTGCAACAGAATAATGAAAATCCTAGTGCTAGAATTTAAATGGTGCTTAAACTGGGAGCTAAGTAGAACTCCAAAGTTTTGCCCAAGGAATAAACAGTAGGAGAATAGAAGAACATCTAAAAGTAATCCATTCTGAAGAAACACACCTTTTGGGTCAACCTTCCTTTGCAAATGTATTTTGTCACTGAAAGCTCCTTCCCAGGGTTCACCAAATTTAGAGTCGTCCTACTATCAGTTGATACATGATGGTTATTCAGCCTGATTGTATAGTTAGCTATTGTATTTCCTGCCACCAGAGGGAGGAAAAAACCCCATAAAATGAAAAAAAACCCCTACCACTATTCATCCTATTATATTTAGTACTCTGTCTTCCCCTGCTATAACAGCTTGCTTGATTGCCTGTCCACCTCTTTTAGCTCTGAAAGCACTTTGGGAAAGTGAGGATCATTTATGATGTACTACAAGTACAGCACCTAGCAGAACAGAATTGTGGCTTTTGGTCAACACTGCAGTGTCAATGCATTATCAGTCATTTGAACATTCAGGCTCCCTTGCTAACCTATTTCAATTCAAATTAATATACAAAATTTGTTATTAATAATACAAAATGTGACCAGCCTGAGAGGTTTTTCACATTTCTGTGACATCCTTCTTTCAGTTCTTGAGATTCCCAAAGATACACACAACCTTACCATGAGTCCTTCCACAGTGCAGCTCACTCATGGCTTTGCACAGGATCAGATCACAGCTCAGTCCACTCTATGAACAGAGACTGGTCTTGTTTATTAGAAAAACCCATTCTCTCACCAAGCTGTTACTTGAAGAATTAAATGCAATGCCCCTGCCTCCCTTTCTTCCCCTGGGCATGATGCAGAGGCACCACAGAGGGGTTCAGGCTTTTCTTAGATCCAACAGAGCTGGCAGACTCCCAGGATAACTGCTGCATTAGCCTCAGGGTGTTGGAAAGCTCCAGTCTTTTGCAAGCATTTGGAAGTCTGAAAGGCAGTGATGAAAGGGAGGGGGCACCTACCCTCTCTCCCCCCATCACAACAGCATTCCAGTGTTATTAGAAATCCAGCTGTTCTCTGCAAACAGGCAGGATTTACTGTTCATATTTTGGTTAGAGAGACAGATAAAATTCCCCTTCCCCATCCATTATCATTGTATAATCTATACAATTCATCAGCTCAGTGGCCGTGTCAGTAAAGAAAAGAGAAAGGGAACATTAGTATTCAGAGCACACGCTCCACACAAGGCAGCAAGTTTATGATCTGCGCAACCTGAAATAAGCACTTCTGTTCCCTGGAGACCTGGGTTAACACCGAGTAGCTGCACGTTAAGTCGCATATACTTCTATTAATATACATCCTTTCCAGCCTGGGAGGGGAAGAAGAGGCAGATTACCTGTCCTGCTCACACTGACAGAGACAGCTAATGTTTTTGTGGCTCAACACTGTGTGTCCAGAAATGTCACATCCCTTTTCTGATCCCAGCTCCTCCATGTTGGCAAAGCACTCTTCCTCCAGCTCTTAGGCACCAACCAGGCAAAGCCATCAGCTGTCAATCAGCTGTCACATCTACCTCCTCCTAGACTACCCTGACATGTCCCCTCTGCCTGGCACCAGGGGCAGCAGAGAAGTAATCTGCTATGAGATTTATTGCTCCCTCTGCCATGTCAGCACAGCTACAATGGCTTCTGTTTTTATAGGGAGTGGAGAGAGAAAAGGATTTTGTAGCCAGTTTTTCTCCATGTGTACATAATGGGTTATAACAGTTGCATGGAAACAGCTCATTTCCAGCCTCTGACACCATAAACTCCCTGTTTTCTCGAATGGACATGCCAAGTCACCCAACTTGTTACCATGTAGTATTAATAATCATTTGGTGCTGTTAGCAAATAATAATCTTAAGAAAAAGATCATATAGGCGTGGCTACACTTGAACACATCAACAACCATCCAAGAAATCACTGGTTACCACTGTCATTTCCAGGATACCTGGAATAACTGCACAACAGCTATCTAGACCTTGAGCCCTTGCTTCAAAATTGCTTTAAGCCCATCTACACTCAAGCTACCACTAAAAATGGATCCCTCTCTGCTCATTCCTCCTTCCTGTCTTGGTCCCATTCTTCCAGCTGCACAGGGAGATATGTGAGAACTGTTTTGTCAGGCTGGCTTTCTGCAGGACCGGTCCTTTTCTGGCTCACAGCGCTGCCACTCAAGCACTGGTCCTGGCAAAAAAAGAGATGGCAGGGATGCACAGCCAGGAGGGAAAACAGATCTGAGCTGCCCCTCTGGGTATCAGCATACATTTACCTTAGCTTAAAGCAGCTGTGAAACAGCAGTCTCCAATCTCTCTCTGCTTCAACAGAAAAGGCTTATGTACTAGTAGCTGAATAAAAAGTTTCCTTTACAGCCACAACCTAAATTTTCAAATGAGCATCAGGACTAGTTTTCTCTTGCTCAAGACTTTGCAAGATCCTGAAACTCAATACCTAGCCATGTTTTTTTTTGGGAGACTGTACCTATGAAAATTAACCCAAGAAAAAAGGTTTCTTCTCCAAACAGAGAAGAGGAAACATCACAACTCTGAACCATTTAGAAATGCTTTACTGCAAAGAGTGAAAACAAGGCTCATCTAAGTCACAGAGAGATGATGGTGTCTAGGAGCCAACGTGCTGACCAAGACACAGGAGTGGGAACTTTGGGCAGGTGTCTGCCTTTACACTCCCCAGAAGTGATGTACATCTTCAGATTATTTAATGTTGTTTTATTAATGCAATATTGTTTTAGATAATGGATGTTTATTATTTAGATTTGTCTCAGGATTGTTTTCATGTTACATGACACTGCCCTTAGGACTAATATTATAAATTATACAGCAAGCTGCCGTCATTTGAAGTGCTGCAATAAAAAAAAAGACAAGAACAGCTGTCACCCAGGAAAAGAAAACAACAACAAAAAACAACCTAAACAAACATTCCCTTAGGCTGCTATTGTTTTCCTAATAACTTGGATGGGGTTTCCCCCTCCCCACCCACATACTGGCAGCTGGAACAGGAAGATGGGACTTTTTCTATTGATGGGTGATAAATACTTCCCTAGTGAACTGAGTATTGAACCCCTCGCTTGTACAACATGATAGGACTCGACTACAAGGAAGGGGACTCTTGCAGACACCATGGGAGCGATCACTAGTTGCTGGTGATCTTGTGTAAATGGGTGCAACTTCCGAAAATCCCAGGATCTCTGTCCAGAAAGTTCATCATAAAGAATTAATCCCTCGGCTGCCTTCCCCAACAGCTGGTGAATCTTCAGGTCTAGGTGAGCATATGCTGCTTAAATATGGGGTAGGAGCGGGGAAAGGAATGTTAGTTACATTGGAAAAGATTCTGAGATGTTGTTTAGGGTAGAACAATCCAAAACTGGGATACAGACTAATCATATACTGAACCTTCTTATGCTCATAGATAGCAGGGAAAACACCTTTCTCGCTCTCGCTCTTTCAGTTGTTCACCTAGAAGGAACAATAGGTGCTTTCTTTAAGGCAGAATTTGACCTCTAATTGGTCATTTCTACAGTTAAGGAAAATATTTCTCCTCTTCAGCTGTAGTTTCCACTTTTCATTTAATTGTTGCAAAGATAAACCCTGCTGGCATGAACCAGCACCCAAGTGTAAGCTATAAAGCTAAAACACTAAATCCCCTGGACCAACAGACAGGTGGGTCTCGGTTTTCCTCAAGAGTCTACTGCCAAATACTGCAGTAACTTCACACTAGCCAAGAGTCAGGACAGAGAAATCTCTTCCAAAGTCAGTCCCAAAGTGGGGGAAGAACAGAGGAGTCTATCTAGGGAACAGCCCCACTCAATAACTGCAAGCACAAGGACAGCTTCAATCCCTGTTTACAGCCTCAGGTGCCTGGGTGTCTACAGGGCTGGACACAGCTCTTACGTGCCAGAACAGGAAAACACAGGCTGGATCTGAGCTCAACCTCATCAGCACTTCAGGTTCTGGGATTTGCTCCCAGATGAGTTGACAACTCAGTGATGCTGCTGGCAAGGGAAATGTAATGCAGATAAGGGCAGCACAGTTCACACTAAGCTTTGGCTGCTCTTGATTTCTGCAAGGAACCACAGCTTTTGTTTGGGCCAATAATTATGTTAAGGAGGGAAAACTAAACAAAGGGCAAGGGCAGGAGGGGAAGAAAGCCCACAGAGAATCAACAAACACTCCTGAGGCACAGCCCTCATTGCACTAGATGTTTCTGAGCACTTCCCTGAACTAGACCTTCACCAAAGCAACAGTATCATTAATTTGATTTGGGGGAAGGGAGGAGACAAAGCCTTAGGAATTAGAAGCTGGATTGTCACCACTGCTGACAGCTACACAAACACTTCTCATACCACAGACCATTTCCTCGTGGGATAAATGCCCCATGGACACGTCTCCTGTGTCACCTGTGCTGACGCCTGCCCTGTTCCAAGGCACTTTGGCACAGCATCCTTACAGCAACTGCAAGGGTGGGAGGATTGCTTTGGTGCAATTGCAGCTAGGTACAACACACATGAGAAGCTAACAATACGTGCCATGTAAGCAGGCAGGTGCCTGAAGACCACCAATAAAAAAAAGCCAATTAGAGGCATATCTTGCACTTGTCTCTGCAAGTAGCTCAGTAACCTGTACCAGCAGATGGCACTTGCGAATACACGGCGTGTTTCTTGGGTTGCATCACAGCCATAACTTCCTGTGTCTGCCAAATCACCTTTTCAGAGCAGCCCTCCAGACTTTTGTATCAGCTCTTAAATGCCATGGATTGTGGCCTGGCAGCTGCTGTTTGGGAAGTAGAGCTCAGCTCGTTACAGCCTCAGACAGAGACCAACTCAGCGTGTTTCTCCCTTCTCTCACTTGCAAAACTAACAATAAAGCACTGCTTTGATTGCATGGCTATATTTAAAGATATAATTTTTCTAAACAATACTGCTTGGTATGTATGTAGTGACTCAAAGCCAAGGAATGCAACATGTTTGTGGTTTTTTTGTTCTGTTTTGTTGTTGGTTTTGTTTTGGTTTGTTTGGTTTTTGGTGTGGTGTTTGTTTGTTTTTTGTTTTTTTTACACACTCTAATAAATGCAGCTCCACAGCTAATTTTAGATAGATGACACCTACTTTTTCCTAAGTTGCAGATGAGTAAATCAAAACAAAGATGTACAGCAAATTACATGAAGTTTACTGCAAGTCATTCGCAGTAATGACTGCAAAAAACAACAACTACAAAACACCAAACCAAACTAACCAACCACTTGAGACTTTGCTCCTCTGTCTCCTTTGTTGGCTGCTATGAACAAAAACTCAAATCACCAGAGAGACAAGCTAGACCTAAAATGGGGGGGAGAGGGGGAGAGAAAGGAAAAAAAGAAAGGAAAAACCCCAGAATATTTGTCTTAACTGAAAGTAAAGCTAAGAAATCCAGATGGGATTATTCACATCTAAGATCAGCTATCCAGGAAGAGAAGAAGAGAAATACCCATTTCAGCCAAATAGACATTAAGACCCCTGTTAATCATAAACACATTCTAGAAGATAAATCACGCAAAAAATAAAGTCAGTGAAGGCCAAGAAAAGGCTCCTACAGCAACCCACAAGCATAAATGGCACTTAGGTACAAAATTTTGATTCACTTTGCTGGGATTCATGAGTTGGGTGTTGATTCTCTGTGTAACGGCTCAAAGGTAATAATCACAAATGGTGTTATTTAAATGGAAAATAAATAGCCCTGTCTCTTTAAGGACATCGTGTCTCATTCTCAGTGGAATAATAGCAGATATAAAAAAGCTATGTTTTCAATATTTCTCATTATGACTTCTCTCCCTGCTCCTCTAAAAATAAAGGGCTACTCTGTAGTCCTAGATCAATCTAACTAGAAGAGAAGGGTTTGCTTACAACAACAAAATAGCAGCTCTGACACTAGTTATGTATTCATAGCTTGTGAAAATGGCCCCATAATGGTGCCTTCAAACCCTTCCAACAAGTTGTAATAAATTAGGTTGGGTTCGGATTTTTTTTTTTCTTGCACCAAAAGCAAAATAAATATAGCTTTATTTAATGCTACTAAAAGGTTCAGATTCAACTGGAACCCCAAGGCATGTGGCTTTGTTGTTAAAGCACATATACTGACTCTATTGATTGGTGCAGTCCTCTGTGCAAGAGAATTTGTCACATCAATAGCAACTGAAAAATACTCAGGAGCTGTAATATGGCTTAAATGAGCAGTTACCGCATCAATATAAAGAGCATTTTCAATGGCAGTAGATAGGAACCCTTTTGCAAACCTAGTATTTGTTTTAAGATAAAGGACGACAACTTTTTTACAAGGAAGCTTTTTTTTAAGTAATGGTGAGCAAAACAGCAACCGCTGTAACTGTCTTACGATCACAGCACTCTCTGGGCAATAAAAGCCACAATGGAAAGAAAACTTCTAAGCAGGAAAGGAATGGCAATGCTGCGAGCCAGATGGATGTAAGGGCCAGAGAAAACCTCTGCTGCTCGCTTGCCTCCCTGGTCTTTTCCATTGCTGCTGCCCAGAGCGCACCTGTGTCACAGCTGCAGATCCACCCCAGACTTTGCTTTCCAGGGCCCCAATCTGGCACACGGCATGAGCTGGGAGATCCAAAAGAGATGCAAACACACACAGCACACAGGAGGAAGACAGCACAGAAAATTCCTGACCTCACCTCAATGCCAAGCAAGAGCTGGGGGAGGAGAAACTTCTGCCATGCCGCACCCTCTTCCCAGGCTGCACAGGAGAAGGCAAGACGAGGAAACGGCCAATCCCTCACTGTGGCCAGGTCTCTTTCTCTTTGTTTTTTCCCCGATTACCAGGGTGGTTGGTCCTGGCCACAGCTGTTTTTAACCCAACAGGCTGTCAAAAGACATTGAAGCATTGGAAAGCCACCTTGGATTTCCAATTTTAAAATTAGAAAGGGAGAAGAGCTCAGTTGTCTCCACTCTACCAGAGGGTCAGTGACACCCTCAGTGCCTGTGATCTGCCTGTCCTGTCCCCTGTGATGGGAACATCATTTGACTCCAGTCACCAACCCCCAGCTGACACTAAATGGGATCTAGCAGGCACAGAAAGAGACTCACTGGCCTGGATAACTTGCAACTTATAAGGTGCAAGAGGGGCCACCGAGGAGGTCCATGAAGCTCAGAGCAGGCTGCAGGTGGTGGTGCTTCCTGCACCAAGCAGGAGCTGAACCTCAGGCCAGAGGGGACAGAGAGCTGATGCTTACCAAACTGGCAAGTAGCAGGAAGACAAATCCACTGGATATTCCTGAGCAGACAGAAATTCCATGAGTTCAGGAAATGTCTGAAGTGAAAATCGTTGGAAGATAGGAAAGTACTTGTGGTTTAGTGAGTTAGGTGGTGTTGAGTTGATGGTTGGACTTGATGATCCTTGAGGTCTTTTCCAACCTTAATGATTTTCTCTAAGAAAATATCTTTTGAGCATCTCCTGCTCTTACAAGGAGAGTGTTACTATCCACCACTGCCTTAGCGGATACGGGGCTTGTGAGGTCTGGCACAGCATGTCTGTTCTCACAGACCCCCTGAGATGTAGAAGCCTCTGCTTTGGTCAAAACTGGAAAAAAAATAGGAAATTTATGGCAAGGAACAAACCTCTATTTTATGGGATTGAAAAATCCCTGTTTTTCAATGATAAGAAATAGACGTATATTTTCACAGGATGGAACAAGCTTTTCCTGACTTGGTGTATTTTTAGAGTACAAATCTCTCTCAATCACATCCCTTCTTCCCTTGGGTTAATGTACAATGAACATTCTTGTCATTCAGGCAAGAATCCCACTAAAGGAAGATGAGAAGCGGCACATGCGGCAAGTTTTGAAGAAGATGAGAAATTTCACACTATCCTGATATCTTCTGGGTAACTGCTTATTTTATGATGACTAATAGGCAATTACTATGGTAATACTGCAATACAACATGTGTGAGTTTTGGGAATGAGAAATTATAGGTAACTACTTTGGACTCATTTCTATGGTAACAAAAGGTAATTGTCATTAAATACCAGTTATATTGCGGCTGTACCTGGTAATTATAGATTTTTTTATGCCCAGTAACATAAATAAAACCAATAAATTTATTCAAAAGGTCCATGATTGTTTACTTTTACGTTGTTATATAGAACACACAATGACAAACACCTAATTAGGAAAAATAAACTCCCATCGAGAGCTTCATCTTGTCATCTGAGATGGATACTCTGTTTTTCAATTCAAGGCAATGCATGAACTTCACATGCATCAAATTAAGCTAAGAAAAAAACCCCTTCCCCAACAGAAAAACAGGTGGAAAATAATCAAGAGATATTATGCAGATAACAGTATGCATGTGAGTAGCCATGTCTCACAACTGGACAAGTGATCACAAGAACCACATAACATATCCAGTCACTGTAAACATATGTACGTATGCAGGTATAGGTATATTGCCCAAAGTTATATTATCAAGGACAAAAATCAGCAGTCCTCAGCATTACAACATATAGCTCTGATTTAGAGCTAAAATAATTTGGATACATTCCACATATGCTTTTACTGTCAAAGGACCCCTCATAAATTACATGTGAACATGATTGTTGAACTTTTGACTGTTTCTAGAGTCATAGAAATGAAGTCCACAGAAATCTATTCAGGATAAATCTGAAATATTTGATCTGACCCAAATCCTGTTTTTTCTCTTTCTATTTCAGGCTCTCCAAAAGGGATCTTAAAAAACCACCATGTTTTAAACAAATCATGCCATTAACAAACAAAAACAAGAGAAGATTGTCCTTTATGAAATGCTGATATGAATCATCTTAAATGCTTCTCAAGCCTTCCCCACTCCCTTTTTTCACTTGAAACAATTTGCCAAATTTAACTCACTTCCACAAACTCTTTCAGTCCTTACAAAACTGTTTCTGGGGAAAAATACACCATTTGTCCAAAACATTTCATCCCAACAGATGTTTCATTGTGATATGGACTCTGACAATGTTTATGGTGAATTTGGATTTCCAGTCTGGGTCAAACTGTCCTCCTTTCTGTACAACAAATTTCTTTGTTAGCCCCTCACACAAGCAAGCAGTAAAGATTGTGCTGACTTGAAAAATATCATACCTGCCTGTGAAACAATAAAGGGTTAGAATCAGTGTGTACCGTCTTCTCCCCACTCACACAAATTCTTGAAGTCCCTACAATCCAGCTAGGAGGATATTGTAGTGATGATGGTTCTGAATATTTTACCTAATTCATGGCTTTAATTTACTGAAGGCTGATACTGTCGTGGTTAACCCACTGAAAGCAACACAGAAATGGGAAGGAAACGGAAGCCTTACTGGATCATGCATCAAAGCCTTTAGAAAACAGTCAGGATATTTAAACTGCCTTGTCGTGGCATTTCTGGGATACCTCAGTGGAGAGCTGCCTGGACTAAGAAACACGTCCCCTTCAGTGCCAGTATAGGGTTTCATCTCTGGAAGGTGAAGCTGACAAATTGGAACTAATCTAAGACTGTGGTACAGTCATCTCGCCTGCAGGGACACATTTCAGCATTCAGCTGCAGAATGCCAGTTTAAGAACAAGCTCTCGATAAAGGAAAGTTCAGGCCAAGCCTGGGGATGCACGACTTCTAAATCAAGAACACATTTCTTTTTTCTTAGTCTAACCCCACCTCCATGGGGATGGTAATAGCTTCAGAAGATGATAATGCTATACTGCAAACAGAGAGAGAAAAGTCAAGAAAACTCTCTTCCCAGTACTAGTTTTCCTTTATTTCCTAAAACTATCTTACAGTTTAATCCATCAGAGGGTGAGATTAGCGTTAAGGAGGAACTCACAAATATATTTATTTTTTGCCATGCTCCTTCACAAATCTAAAGATCAAGTCATACACCATCCAACGCAAAAAGGGCTCTTTCAATTCAGGACAAGTTACCAGCCAGAACAGAGGGCAAATTATGCTGAAGACCCACTATCTTATTTAGGTCAACCAGTGGCATCTTCCTGGGCAGTCTAATTATCAAGCCCATGCGGCATAACATTTTCTATACACTGTAACTACAAAGCCAGTTACACTTAAATGTACAGTAATATCAGGCTTTAAAGACTTTAGGAAAGGGATGAAGCCTGTACTAGTTCATTTGCTATTAAAAAGACTCATGCTCTAAGATTACAATCAAATCACAACTTTTGTCCCTTTATTTTTAAAAAATGTTTTTTAAAACTGTGTATAGACCTTCCAAACATTCTGAATTAGAAGCGATGCTTAACCACTCCTTTAAGTCACATAAAGCAACTTGTTTTTTCATTCCTGACTGTATGAGTCCACAAATACACTTCTTGGACTCTTGCATATAGTTGAATAAAGTGTTTCCATGCATCCTGATACACTGGGCATTGACATTCATCTCCATGACCATTTCTTTTAGAGCCACCTGAATGCACATGCAGCACATAAACAACTTTCCTCACAAATACGTCTGTGCCACGAGCACTTGTGCTGTATAGCTGTAATATTAAATTCACTTGTTGCTGGTTATGAACATCTCACCACAAGAAAGTCACTCTAGAGTCACAACCCATTTGGTCTGTTCTCTTGAGAGTTAGTGCAGTTTATAGATAATAGACAATTTTTGGCATTATTGTTGCAGTTTTGTCTTAAATTCCTAAACCTCAGTTCACAAGCACTCCAAACAAAGGAACAAGGATTTTGGAGAACAGCACAGGACCCTTGGTGAAAGTCCTGCATCCCCCAGAACAACAATGGTGAAAATCCCATCAGCCGACTGTTACCATATTACCCTGGGTAAATGAGTGGTTAGTTCCTGTTTTGATCACAGGAGAGCTAGTATATCCCATTCCTTCTACGAGAACTGCTGACACACTCAGGCTTATAAAGGTGCCCAGTGTGCCTGGAATTTCGGAGGACAGTGAAGTGCATCCGACAGTATACTTTGCCAATTGTACAAAGATGTGTACTGGTGGGGTAAAGGAAAAAAAATCTCTCTCACACTGGCAGGAGATCAATTTAGAAACTCAAGCATGAGGTTTAATTACCCATTTCATTATCTTAGCATGCATAGCTCTGAATGTGAACCTTCAATGAACCAAAGAAATAGTCACTAGCTGCTGCTTTGAGAAAGAGAGAGATAACAGAAAGTAGAAGTTCAAATGCCTAAAACTGCTCTTGCTGCATATGGCACCACAGACCTTGTTTGCAAAAGCAGAGGGATTGTCCCCAGCCAAAAGATCTGTTTTATGCCATGCTACGTGGAAGAGTTCTGAAAGTCCTATTTATGTGCTAATCTGAACAAAGACCAAAAGAGATGAAACAGACTTATCTAGCCAATCACAGTGAAGCCTCTGAGTTAAATTTTCAAATGCTAGCAATTGATCCTTAGAGATCTTTTTTAAATTCATCCAGTAAATTCAAGCAAATAAAATGTGATGTGCTTGTGGATTTTGTATGAGCAGGAAATAAAGTGTTTGCTGTAAATTATGCACTCAGCACCAGTTAACTACAGCGCTGGCATATTACTGGGCTTTTTAATATTCTTCTCAAGATAATAGGTAGCATTTTGCTTATTACTCTCATTTTTAAGTTATTAGTTACATTAGGTCTTTTGTAAATAAAGTGAAGAATTGCAAGAAAATAAAATGCTTTTCCAACTACTTCATTAAAAGTCTCTTTAGTTCAGGAGGGCTGAAATTTCTGCATATAGTGAAAAGCTAAAACAAGAGTATAACATCAGGCTCAGCAATTCCAAATGAATTTACACGCTCTTTCATAATACTTTGGTTCCCGAAAGGCTTTTCAAGTTACGAGCCATATGCACGTCTGTAAAGCTTCATACCTCTCAAAAAGTATAAATAATGGTGCAGGAGAAAAACCTATAGGGCATGTGAATTTATGGGGGAAAACAAAAGCTACTTATTTACAACTGGAGCTGCCCACATGCAGGGCACCTGGAACAAAGTAAAGCAATGTAGTAGCAGATTCCAGAGCCATTTTAGGGCTTTATTCCTGTGAAGTGACATAATTATTATGATAAATTCCTAGTGCTGTCAGATGCCACTACTACTCTCTGGTTTTGGATTTGCCAAGAGTTGAGGGAATCAGTGTAACTGGAAAGAGACCACATGTCCTTGGAAGTTTCACTTACAAAACTTGTATATAAGCACTCTTGAAATCACCCACATAATTCCCTGTTTCAGTTTAGTAAGTAGCAAAGCAGAGGAAGTCTAAGAAGCACATATCAAAACAAAGAAAGCAGCACCATTTTCTACAACACCTAGCTCCGTGGTCCACACAATAACCCAGTCTTATTCTGCTTAGCAATGCAATACCTAATTAGATCAAAGCTCAGGGTAGCCTGGCTACGGAGCGTATTGTGTTATTTAGTCTTGCGCTGTAAGCAAAAACACATCCAGTATATTACATTTCTCAGGGGTTTCTCCAGAGAACTATGTGGTACGTGTAATTGCCCCCACAAACAAATTATCAACTAATCAACTGCTTTTCATTATCACCTCCAGCAGCACATTTATTTTGTAAATAAATGCATTAAGAGAAAACAATTTTAGGGAAAACAAAAGATTATCTGAATACGTTCTCAACAGAGGAGGTGGTAAAGTGGTAATTCAAATAGTAAAATGAAATAAAATTAGCATAGGGTGGGATGATTATTCCATTCCATGTATCCCTATTACAGTACAATAATAGACTGAAATCTGCGACTTTAATGGATGATCTGAGTAGTTGAAGGGAACCGTGACTGACTGACACATTTACACAGAGGCTGATGAGCAGCATAATGAATGCATTTATGAAGCACAGCTAAGGTCAAACTCTAAGCTGACTCCCACTCTTCGCACCTACAGGAGGCTTGCAGAGCAGATACCCTGCTGCCTTGTAGAGTTGTGCTCTACCTCCCGAAGCACCCAAATTTGCCACTGAGCGCCAGTCCCCAGCAGGAACTTCAGGAGGCATATGGCTACATGAAAACCTCCAGTTTAAAAGGAATTAATTGAAACAAGCCATATAAGATTGCGTGACAAAACAGTGCAGGGTGTAAAAGGTAAATATGCAGATTCATACTCCACACCATACCTGTAATTTCCTAGGTATACTCCATCTGGATTGAGCATGGGTGCAATCTTGAAGACCAAGTGGTCTCTCAGTACTTTCGCAATGGGATGCTGGCTCACGAGGAAATCAATTATACCTGAGAAAAAAAGGAAGGAAGAGTTTGAAGAGAGGGACTTAGTACGTACTATCAATTATTTCCAGATATCTATCTAAAATTTCACATAGAAAAAAATTACAGTGACCATTCCTCTTAGTTCCTGGCACTGCTCCTGCTACCAACAGAACAAACCACTTCTAAAAACTCCAGAAATAAGAACTTTAAGGATAAAGACCTTAGTCCATCCTCATAACGCAAGTATAATATGGCTACATTATCAGAGTCAAGTTTCCACAGAGGGAAAAGTTACTGATCATCAGCTGAGCCAAAATGTCAAAACATTTCTCCTCCTAAGTGGTGAAATGAAGTAAAACCTACTAGTTTAAGCCTAGCGCCTTACATACTCAGAATGCATACCAGCTCATGAGTGGCAATTTGTTGAGCTAAGGCACCTCACATTTGTTTGAGCATGTGTCCAGACCTACCCTTGGCGTATGAACATGGGGTTCAGATCATCTTCAGATAAAAAAGGGCTCACTAAAATTGGGAGAGTTACCTAAACCCTGTAACAGGCACAGGGGAACTGTGGGATTGGTAGACTGGAATTTGTAAGGTCAGACTCTTCACTTACTTTACACCTACAAAAACCAGGAGTAACTTCACTCTATCAGTGAAGCTCCTTTAGTGTGGAACCAAGGCAAGTGACAGGGGAACCAGATCCTAAATGCCCTTCCTTCGAGCGCCAGACCTGCAGGAGCTCCTGCCTCTGGGCCTTGTGATCAGAGAGCAGCTAAACATGTCCTTGCTCCAAGGCTGGTTCTGGGGCAGGAGGCAGGCAGTCTGGCAGTTAAATTCATTGCTTCTTCCTCCACTCAGTTGGTACTGACAGAAATAGCTTCCAGGGAATGAATGTTGAGATAAATTGAGTTCCTGTGTAATCTCAGGACACCCACAGATAGGTCATGACAATTTGCTATTTATTGTGAGGTCCATCCTGTGAAGCAGGAACCATTTACTGAATTTCCCCAGAATAAATCAATCACTATGCTCTAGTAACAGGATAAAATTAAGCAGAGAAAAATTAAGGCTGATCATCAGTAAAATTTCACTAATGGCGAGCTCTATCAGACTGTGGAATTGTCTCTTCAGGGGAAGAGTGGAATCCCATCATCAGAAACATTTAACACTGGACAGGGCAAAGCCCTAGGGAATAGATATAACAAGCAATAATTCAGCAAAAAAGAGATGGCATGGGCCATTCTCTGTTTTTATAACCAGCTGACTTAAGACGTGATTTTTTGTGATCCAATAAAAATCTTTAAAAACAAACTAAAACCAGGGTACATGTCAGGTTAAACACACTTGTTTATAGCTTGGCTGAAACATACGTTAAAGATGGGTCCAAAACCTCACATTCTGTACAACTCCTTTGTTTGGCCTATTTCCTAAGGCCCATTTTGTATTTCAAATACTTACAAATCTGAACCTATGCTGCTGTTGGAATGAATTCTAATTTGCTGAGGCACATGGGGAAAAATCAGGCTTCTGAAATGTCTAAGATGATCAAGGTATAATTGATTCTAAACATCAGCAATTTTTTCATCTATTAGTGACTAATCTTGAAGAAGAGAAAGTCCCTTCTGTAACCAGGTCTTCCTCTTAAGAAGAGACTAAACCTGAATTTCTGAGGCAAATTAGCATATATATAATTATATTGCTCAGGAAATGTTTCTGCAATTACCTCCTCCCAGTGAAGGAAACTGAGCATCGATCTGCTTTTTGGCTGGTGTTGTGTCTTTTGTTCATTATACAACAGCAAGAACACAAAGAAATGACAGGGACACAGTTGGATCCTGAATAACCAGGTTTCCTAACTGTATGCACACATGAAAGGCTTAGCTATGTTAAACTGCTACTCTAACTGTTTTCTGGCAGAGTCTAAAACATAATCCACAGCACGCACACCTGGAGGGCTCAAAGCTGCTTAAAGGGATACAATCCCACACTTAGTCCATGGCTTCTCGAGACATTATGCTGGTTTTAGTTTTAAAGAGCTTGCAACTAGACTCAAAACATCACATCAGTTCATGTTTTCTAAACTGCTTAGAAGTGTTAACCATTCAGAAATCAGTATTTCTAGAACATACTTTATCTTAGGTCAAGTATGATCTTTCAAAGTAGCCACAACAAAAGCAGCATAAATAGCACATTTTGTACATGAGCATCACTTCACCGAAGACCTTGGTGGAACAATTTTGCTATGAGATCTGGCAGTGCACCAAACATTTACTTGTAACAGCTCTTCATACAGCAAGGAGGACTACAAATGCCTTGGGGATAATCTGACTGCTTTTCATTCATGACGAAACACAAGAACCCAAACTCTCAGAGCTTTGCTCTGGCTGTAACTGTGCCAGGGAAGAGGCTTGTCCAGGTTCTGCTCATTTTGCTCCTGTTGTTGATTCAGCCTTACTCACAGGGCTTGGCAAAGACATCTTGGCAACTAGAAGCTACAGTTTTCAGCTTCACACAGGGAATTATTATTATTCGCTAACCAAGAAGGTGCTATGACATGGAAGGCGGTGTACAAGCATATAATGGGTGAGCCTCTGCTCTCCATGATTCACCGTTGCACCAGACACACCAGACTAAAGGGAAGAGACTGACCTTGGGCACCCAGCAGCTTGGTGGCAAATGAGACCCAGCATTTCCTAATGTACCACAATCTATCAGGGGATACTGCAGCCAAGTTCACCCAATCCAAAGAGATTTACTGTATTTTCTTATTTAGGAGACAGTTATTTAAATCTGAAGAAGTCTACCCCATGATAAAAATCCAAAGCAAAAGTTAAAAATAAATGACTCACAGAAGTCTAACCTGGAAGTAAAGGCAGTTCTAAGGAACATAAGAGAAGCATCAGATGAAAGCATACATCTATGTATACAAACCTCACCGTAAAATTATTATCAGCATCCAAATAATCAATACAATTAGCAAATAGCTTTGTCTTTCAGAGGAACCCAATAGTCTTTGGATCAATAATGTTTAAAATAAGAAGACAGATATGATACTATTTAAAAAATACCATCGTAGAGAACTCGGTCCTCCCGTTAATAAATCAATACAAACTAAATTTTACAGCTTCTATAATCAGCAAGAGACACATCAGTGTATCTCATTAGGCCAGGGTTAAGAATTTGGCAGCAACCAAAGCCCATTTAATATCATTTACTTCAAGGCAGACATGGCAATACAACAGATGCCCTAATTTATTTGTTGATCTTTGTATTAAAATAACAGTTTGCTGGTAAACAGGAAGGGTAATGATGCCAGTCACCCTTGTTAGTGGCTAATAATTGCTTAATTTGTCCACTAATTGACCTGTGCTACTGTTGAAGCACTGGATCGTGTTGCAGGGCATGAAGTAAACAAGGCCACTGTAATGTTACTTTAGAGAATGACTTCTGGAAACAGAACTACTTATTGCTATAAATTTTCTCTTCACAGATGAGCAGATTAATTGGTCTGCCAATTAGTCTGCTATTAAAGAAAAAAAGGGCTGCCCACAGATTGGTTGAATTTTCGAACCGCAGCCCCAGTTTGGGTCAAATGAAATAATCCAATTTGAATCAGTCACATCAGCTATGAAAAATAAGACAAGCATTATTTAGAAACAAATCTCTGTGGCTGGAGATCAAGGAAAACAGCCCAATAGCTAAGTACTAGCTCTTCTCATGACTTTAAAATAAAATGGAGAACACTGTGGAACAGGCCTACTCAGGCACATCACCGTGTGGAAAAGTTCTCCAATTATAAGAAAAAACTAATACACATTATCTTCGTATCAAGCTTTCTGGAAAATTATGAAAATCATTATTTTTCAAATAATAACATGCAATTATAGATGCTGCCTGGATCCAGAACAGCTCAGAAATCAGCATTCAGCCATGACATAAGAAGAGGCTTATCCATAGTCCAGCAAAAATCAACTAAAGTCTTTACATTAGCTTCAAGGAGCTTTTCATAGTCATTGGGGAAAGGAAAGAAAATTGAAAACAAGGGAAAGGGAAAACAATACCGACAACTGCGAGTCATTAGATATACAGTCACAACAGCTCCAAAAATTTTAGCAGTTTTTTAACAGTCTTTCTTGTTAAACACAACTTCACTGAAACTGCACCAAATCAGGACCAAATCTTCTCTACTCTGAGTCACTCGTCTATCATTATTCTTTCTCAAGGCTAAACACACTTTCTCAAATTTCTCTTGCCTTCTGCAGCTCAACACTTCTCACCTCCTCCAACACCAGATCCTGTGGCACCTGTCTGTTCTAATCCAGCTCAAATTATCAGCCGGTGTTTCACAAGCAAGTTGATCATTCCCTCTCCAGTAACACATCAAAACAACCTTCTTTGCTCACATGATTTCCACTCACTGTTCTGTCTGGATGTTTCCTCAATCAACCACCTTAAACTCTGTTTAAACTTCCTGCTGTCTCTAACATGACCTCTCCACATTTACTCTCTGTTTTACCCCATCCTTTCACTCTCGGTCTGACAATATGTTTAATTGTATAACTACATAATACGTTTGCCCTGCTCCTATTACCAAAAATCGAATCACCACAGATCCTAATGCAATATGGCAACTGCTAATGCAAACGTATCCTGGACTGTGTCTAGTATATGCCAAGAAAGAAGTAATTTATATTTTCAGACCCATTTCCTAACGCTGATTATCCACTGGTATCCTGCAGTCAGCTCAACATAGCCTGCAGGTTAAAGAGAATGTAACAACTATGCTCTAACAACAGTGGGATATATTCATCAGAAAGCAAATACAAGGGAGTCCTGAATGCTTATGCTTACACAAAACTATTTAAATGTTCTGTTGAAAGAGACTGAAACCAATGCAAAAGACACTATACTTTTGGGGAGAGTGGGAAAGCAAGAATGTAGGGTTGGGCTTTTTGGAGAGATTTTTTGATGTGACAGGAAAAAAAAAATATTGGATGATAGAGTCAAGAAGCTACAACATTCTGTCTCTACAGAACAAGTACAGCCCAAGCAATAAACAGCAGCAGGACATTGCCGTGCCACCATTTGTCTGTGAAGGAACTCTCTTTTGGCAAAGGGTCCCTTGTATGTTCAGCCTTTGCCCTTTCTCATGGGACTGCAGAAAAAAACCCAAACCAACAAAGCAAAACATGAAAAAGACAGATGGACACTCTTCTCTATCACAGTGTGGTGGGAAAGGTGTCACACTCACACTGAACCCTGCTCAACACAGGTCACAGCAATGCTGAGACAGTGTGGTCTCTACAGAAAGCACATCTGTGGTTTCAGTGCAGCCCCCAGCACAGGCCAATAGATAAAAATGATCTGATAATGTCTTAGCCTGAAGTGTTTCCAATATTCAACACAACAGCAAGGGAAGAAAAAAAAAAAAAAAGCATCTGAATGGTGATAAACGAGCAGAGCTGACTCACAGCAGGGTTATTGACATGATCTAACATCATACTGTCACTGAAATTGTCCCTACAAGAGATCATTGCATAGAGTGATCCATAAGCACAAGATCATTGCAGATGCTGACTCTGCTCCTTCTTACAGTGCTGCTCCTCCTCTTAATGNAGGGTGCACACTGATTCTAACATCAATACACAAGGAATTTATAGATTTGGAATGCTTTATTAATTGGTTTCCTTATCTTTACAAAGGTCCCTTTGGAATCTGCAGCAAAACCAAAGTTTATTTCATCAAAACCATAAAAATAATACGGGTGATGAAGGGAACACTGCAAAGCTAAAACAGGCATCTAGTTACAGAATTAGATGAAGGAAAATTTGTTGCGTGAAGTATATCAGTCAACAGTTTCCAGTTGCCAAACCTGATGTATATCTGCATGCACATGGCTCACTCTGAGTACTTACTGCAATTAAGTGAGAATGGGAAGATCAGAGCACTGGCTGGTTTTCATTACCTCCCTCTCTGGCCATCCTCAGCACACACAAAAGTGCAAGGGAATTGCTTGCACTCAGAGAGGGATGTAGTACTATGCACAAAACCTTCATCAGTGTTCGTCAGATCCTACTGTTCAGGTCAGCCTCTGCTCCTCCTGTTCCCTCTATGCTGATGCTTGAATTTCATCTAACCTTCCCCCAAGACAGGCTCAGAGGGGGCCTGCAGGTTCCACATGATGAAAAACAATCGAGTTCTTAGAAAATGCAGAGAAGTCAACAGTTTTCCACAGTGGTTCCCATGAACAAGAAGCTCTCAAGGGAGACAACAGCTAAAAATCACTATTACCCACAACAAAATACATAAGAACCAACCAAGGCAGGTGAGACAGCGTGAGGAAGGGTGCAGTAGGTGAACCAGATACATTCCTGGTTACGGTTCATCTAAAGTGTCCAGAAAGAGAACAGCTGATCGATTCTCCTGGAATACCAAGCTTTTTGATTGCAGAGCACTTTGTTTCTAACTAGACAAGTAAATATTTCAGTGCCAAGTAATACCTTGTTGCTTGAGTGTGGTTGGTTAAAAGCATCCCAAAAAGCCTTTAGGTCCTTGCCTTCATTTCAGTTGTTTTTTTTTATCTGCAACCATCATTGCTATTGAAAAAAATAATTAAAAAAATCAGCAGTTAAGTCCCTGATGGATTGTACCCGTGGCCCCATTTCACCTATTTTTAAAGAAGTTTTAATCAACTTGAGACAGGAAAAATTGCACACCTAACTTTAAGGACTCAGCTGCGATAAGCAGATTGCTTAGGAGCACATCAGGCTGTATTATGGCATATTTGTTCTTTTATTTACCATTTACTCTCTCATCTGTTTGCTGCTGTAACTCTATGTCTCTTCAAAACACAGGATTAAAAGCAAAGGAAATCTCAAATAATGGGACAAAATGAATGTGCAGGAAATGAATGGGTGAATTAGATTACAGATGAAACACTGAGGTCTCAAATGTAAAATGCAGGGAGTTTATTTAATTTGTTACTCTTTTAAAATGAAAATATGCTCACTGACTTGAATTAGTAATTTCCCTGTTTTAAGATACGTTAGGCTATTACAGCTAGGCCTGTTTCCAGAGCAGTGAAATAAATGGAAAACAGCCAGTCTCCCAGGGAACACACTAGCTCACCGCATCTTGCCAGCCCAGTGAAACAGTGCTAATGTCAGCTCCAGAGAAAACCGTGCTTCTGCTGTAGGGCTGCATGCAAAGGAATTGATAACGACTAGCAACAAATACTTAAAATGGCAGAGCAAGGCACTGTGTATTTTAACTCAAGTTTTAATGTGCATGGTAAGCAGTGACAGTAATTTATTTAAAGAACATTTTAAAAAATTATTGTTCCTAAACTCTCCCTTCCTCTCTCCTCCAGTTAGTGTAGGGTTCTGCAAATAATTGATCTGGCATTCAGCGTGGCTGAAACACAAATCCNTGGGAATATCTTGCTATAGTAAAACATTCTAGGACTACTGGGTCATAAGATGGACCATATGATGCTACTAGTCAGACCTGGTTTGCTAGGTGTTGGTGCCTGCTGATTAAGAATGGATGGGACAGACTGGCATGGAAAACACTTTGTGAATTTGTTTCCTTACATGGATATTCTTTGTTTTCCCACAAAGGATGTACACTTATACCATCTACTTTCCATGTGCACTANTGCAAAGGAATTGATAACGACTAGCAACAAATACTTAAAATGGCAGAGCAAGGCACTGTGTATTTTAACTCAAGTTTTAATGTGCATGGTAAGCAGTGACAGTAATTTATTTAAAGAACATTTTAAAAAATTATTGTTCCTAAACTCTCCCTTCCTTTCTCCTCCAGTTAGTGTAGGGTTCTGCAAATAATTGATCTGGCATTCAGCGTGGCTGAAACACAAATCCACGTGAAGGAAGCAAGAGGTGGGAACCACAGTCAAGAGCCTCCCCATGGGGTTCTGCCAGCATAAGAGACAATGACTGGTTGCTGATCTGAATCTGGGCATCCCAGCCCCTCACCTTCACCTCTCTAGGTTCCTCAGGTATATTCTTTGCATGCAATGATCTGACTGAGGGGACTGAAGTCTCTGCTGGAGGACCACAAGTGTGCGGCCAGCCTCTCTAAACAAATCAGCAGATCATAGTTTCTGAGGACAGCAAGTTGTAGTTGTGTTACTGAATCACAGTTCTGCAATTACATAAGACTCTGGCCCCATTCTTGTACTCAGACATTTCAAATGTTTTCTANCATTTAGATGATGCAAACATTGACTCAAAACCCCAAAGAATTCCAGACCATGGTGCTCCAGATGTGTTTCAAGCAGAGAGACTACATAGAAAAATGGATATGACTGGAATAGAGTCAGGCACAAATCAGCAGCCTAGAAGTAGAATCAATTCAGTGCAAAAAGTTGGGAAGTGATGAGTGTTTGGGATTTCCTGTGTGTTTTTATGAGCTGTGGTTCTTTCCTCATAAAAAGACTCACATCTGCTTTGGAGAATATGTGACTGCTGGTGCTGGGCTAGAGCATCCTGATTCAGTAATGAAAAGATATAGATATACATTGCCAGTAAAACATAATTAAAATTGGCATTCCCAGTGACTAGGATACAGAACCAGGAGCCAGAATGCCTGATCTCGGTCTCTAACACTGCTGATTTTTGGCAAGTTGCTACCAGAGTCTGCTATTTTAGTATGTTCAACTTGAGATAGCAATGGCCAGATTTGCAGGGCAGCAAAGCTAGCATCTTTGGGGCCAAAACTAGCAGATGGATTTTTCAAACAAACTCATGAAGCTCAGTGGTGCTGACTGCACCTGGAAATGTGGTGAGTGTCAACAAAAAAAGGTTTGCTAGGTGTTGAGCAAATTCTGAAACTTTTCTATTCTTACCCAGCTACCACTAGACAAGATCTGTGCCACTGACAGTCTCTTCCCTTCCCCCTCTGCCCTAATGAAAAGCACTTTCTAAAAACCAGCCCTGTGGAGGTCAAGACGGAAAGCTTTTTAGTAACAGAGACAACCACTTTTGCTGGTCACTTCAGAAATGCAGGCTTGAGTACTCTCAGCTCTACTGCTGCCTTTTCTTCCAAGCAAAACAGAGGAGCACTGAACGTGTTCTGCAAACCATAGATGGTGCTCAGAACCTCAGATGATCACCTGAGGAGAGTAAAATGTGATATTTGAATTTTACATGTTAAAATTGTCAACCAAAGGAGAGACAATTAAGGATTTTGTGAGGGCAAGTCTAATCCCTACTTGAAAATTCTCCAAATACTTTACTCTAGCCAACACCTAGTCCTGCCTGAAAACAATAACATTACTAAACAGATCCTAATGGATGATGAGATGAAACCACAAGAATTGCCTCATTACAAAAGACTGCCTAGGTCATATTTATGTAATGGTTTTCTTATAAAACAGTCTTCTAGCATGCTTTAAACTGCCAAAGCATCAGAGCAAATCTTAACAGCTGGAGGACTCCAAGGAACCTAGCAGTTTGACCCTTTCTCTCATTTGTTTGAATCAGCAATTTAAGACCTCAGGACTCATTTTGATGCCATTGATTTGGATTGTGGGTCTTTTCAGGCTTTAGAAAAAATACAGCAAACAATGCAAAAAGATATATTCTCAACAGCCTCAAACTCGAGGGCTCATGGCAGCAGCAGGCTGCTTGAACACTCGATCAGAGAAACAGTAGGGTGTTAGTGGCACCATCTACCTCATCCCACTGCATCTCTGAGCACGTGGGACTCTCTCTCCAGCAGCATTTGGTACTCACTGTGAGTCCAGGTGGTACATTGGGTTAATCTCTCCCGTTATTTCATGGTATCTGTCTCTCCTGTTCCTTACATCAATGGGATCCCCACTAGCTTCAAATAATTAGACCAATGTAGGGGAGTAGAATGAGGCCAAGGCTGGGTTTATCTGGTAGAAAGCACAAGATTGGAGGGGAGCAGACCGCTCCTGTCATCTGTAGTGATGAGCCCATACCTCAGCCACCTGATTGCCTTGATTGCTGATGAAGCCTGCTTAATTACAAGCTAATCTCCCCCAGGTATAAAGGGCAGTCATAGAGTTGTCCAGCAGAACTGTCACAACAGCAAAGACCTGTGGAATTGACTTAAACATGTCAGGCTGTCAAAGAGAAGATGCATAAGCAGGAGTATACAGATGCTGCAGGATTGCCCGAAGGGTTCATAAATTCAATGCACAGTGCAGGCTGAGTGGGTGGCTTTGTTGGCTGGCTTTGTTTTCTTTAATTTTCCTAATACGCTGTAAGGAGCTTGGAGTTCTCTTTGCATCAAAATGAGCCTACCAATACCCCCTAGATGATGCCTCTTTTCCTTCTGGGAAGAAACAGAAACGTTCATGGAGAAACACTGCAGGGATCAGATGATCTTGCTTTATTAATGAATTACTTGGGATTTATCAGAATCATTCTAAAGATGTTGCTTCAGAAGATTATGTGTTTGGTCATTGTTATTCAAAGTCTGTCCTTCCCATGAGTGCAAGTCCTCCAGACAGCTCTAAAAATATTTTCTGGATTATGGCCCTCAATTTTTACAGAATTAACTAATGTTAAATACAGCTAAGAATTAAGCCTTATAATTGGACAGAAATATGCAGGAGATCCCACCTTCCCAGATATGCAAGACAAGAGGGTTGCAATCCAGGAAAGGGACTTGATTGCAAAGGGGGAAAAATAGTCACAAGAGTAGAAAGATCCTGAATGCATAAACTAGAATTAAGCAGGCATGTACCTTGGCAGAATGAAGTCAGGCATCCTTGCGTTGTTTCCTGGTATCCTTATTGGCTTATAAAATGTCTTTTCACCATGGCCCTACAGGGGAGTTTCAACTGTACACCAATGGCTCACAGAGCACTAGTAAAGGAAAAAAAAATAGAAAAATCACTTCATTCTCCAGGTTTCTATTTAGACCTATAAGGGCCTTGAAGAAAAAAAGAATCTAGATCAGTATGTAATCACTGCTCCACCAGGACCAGGCTGAGCTCCCCAGAGCCTGGAAAATGACTGTTCCCTTCGTACCCGTGACAAATGGACATGTGCAGGTCACAAAACCTTCCAAGGTCAGCAAGGAGAATGCACCACAAGTCTAAAGTTTCCTGTGTTGCCTGCACATGGGAGAAGATTCCCAGTAGAGCTCTATATGTGATAGAAAAGAAACTTTTTTAGTCCTGGGGAGTACTAAGCAGACTTTGTTCTACTTGGGAAACCACTAAAGGTTGCTGCATTACAACAAATAGGCAAAGATGATGCCACTGCTCCTTTCAAGCCTTCTGCTGGTTGTCTTAACAGGACTCTGAGCACTCCCTATGCCCAGAGTTACCCCCAATGCCTTTGGGGGCCAGGAACCTTTGGGTTTTCAGTGTCATTAGTTTAACAAAATGTGGGCATGGGGAATGGAGGGATGGACTGGTTTTACCTAACACTTCCTTTGGGGACTTGTAATATAGTGCTGTTTTGCATGTACGGTAAGTACAAACAAGCAGCTACATTGTGCTCTTAGTTTTATGGCATTAACTGTGGTAGCAGTAAGAACTACAAGAGCATGAAGATGGATAACTCAGCCCAAGCAAAGAATGTGTTATAAACCAAGAAGGCAAAAGGTAGATTTCTCTGGAGGGAGACAGAGAATACATTTACATATGAAAATCTAATACACAGTGAAAAAGAAAAAGGGCATTACATAAATAATGCTAGGGAAGAAATGAAAAATATGTATTTTTAAACACATTTTAAAAATGGTTTCCAACATCTGCAAATGTGTTGCTCAGTCAAGCAGAGACCCAGAAGCAATAGGTATGAACCAGGCAGGCACGCAAAGCTGTGTGATACAGAGACCAGAGGGGCACTGTGGAAGGTCATTCACAAGTATCCCTTCCAGTTTCCTTTAGCTGTAGAGTGCTGCAGGAGTATATTGGGGAGCATCTTTATTAATTTGCCTTAACCTTTAATCACCTGTAGGCACTTGCTATTGGCCACTGTCCTAAGTGGGGTACTCAGCTAGCCAGCCTCCTGGTGCAACCCATTGCTGGTATGAAAATAGAACATGTATTGCTGGAAAAGAGCAAGAGCACATGAGGAAGGAGGTGCCCCCATGGTTGATGTGCCCTGGCACTCTGGGTCTCTCAGGAAGATACAGATGTGGGATTCAGAACAAAGTGGGAAACTCAACTCTGGGAGGAGCACACATTGCATTTTCTTGTGCTCCAGCTCAGAAGTTTAATCTGCTCAGCTTAAGAGAAGAGCTGAGATGTCTACGCCTCACGACTGAACCCCAGCTGCTCACTTCTGCTAGAGCTGCTGCTTTGCCATTCACATATGAAGGTGGCACATACGTACGTTCCCCAGATCCTAACAGCAGCAATTGACAGCCTGCCCCTATAGGAAACCTGCACAACTACTTGCCCTATTTTCCCCTGTGGGGACAAGTGAAGTGATGGCTTTCTGTTTCTCTTGATATATGAAAACTTACACTAAGCCAGCTGTAATGGCACCTTTGGCTGCTTCATTGATTTCCACTTTACTAGGTTTGCAGTTTATACTGCTTCCCTTTATAGGATTTTCCTGCCCTTCCATTCAAATAAACTAAAAAGGTGCAAGGCAGCTTGGCTGTTCCCACTCAGACAAAGTCACTTGTAAGACTCCTGTAGTAAAGCTGGGCACAAAGTCTGCAGGCACTGTGCAATGCTGGTGTCACCCAGTAAAGCAACACTTCTAAAATGGACAACCATCAGATTCCAGAAACAGAGAGGAGAGTCCTGGTAGTTCAATAAAGGTCTGCTCTACACTTTCTCGTGTTTGCCCTCTGGTCATGAGAAAGCTGAGAGTGGCATCACAGCTGTCTTGCTCTTCCTGAGAGGTGGTGACCTTTACCCTAAGCTATAGGCTGAGCTCTCTGCTTACTTTGGGTTTCCATGTCAGAAAGACATCTAAAAGTACCACACACAAACAAAGCCAACAGCATGTGAGACAGAAGTAGGTCGGTATCCATTTTTCCCTTGATACTTGGAAGCTGGTAGTAGAGACTGAGCTGTTCTAATCAGCATCAAAGAATAGTCAAAACTGGAACAAAACACAGTCCATTTGCACAGCGAAGTCTGCAACATCACTCTTGGCAGACAATGAAAGCAGGGCTGTATGCCACACCTGAACTACTTGTGGTGACTCATAAGCTGACCAGGCTTTGGGGGCAGCAGAGAAGTGATCTATTAAACAAAAACCTAGTCCTCTGGGAAGATCTGATGGCCAAGAAAATACTGGCTGCATCTGAATTTTCTCCCCTTGAATCTGAGATGAAAGTTGTGTATCTACAAGTGGCTTCCAGTGGTGCCAGAAGGGACTTGTTGGATAGTTGCTTGTACCAGGCTCCAGCAGGAAAAAGTTTTTTTCTGTGGTTTTGGTTTTTCTTTTTTCTTTTTTTTTTTTGGTCTTAAAGAAAAAACAAAAGTGACCACATCTCTACATGAGGAAAAAAAATTGCAATAGCTCTTCTCTGCCCCTCACCAGTGGAGATGAATCTGTTCTTTTATTTACACTGCATGACATCCAAGCAAGAATAAGCTCCGCTGAAATAAATTGGGACCACTCCCTGTCAGTACAGATGTGCTCCTGGCTGCTAAGCAGCAAAATATGTCATAAGCCTCCACCTCCCCTCCAAAGAAAATCTTGCTGTGAATATGGAGCTGCACTGTGGATCCTAAAGGTGATGGTAACTAGGAGGGAATATTCTATCCTCAGATGACTAGGGCCACGACAAGCAACTGACATCTCTGCTTGTGAAGTAGTAAAATTCACCAGGAAGGGTATAAAGTACATGTTTGCATCTGAAGAGCACAAGGGAGGAAATTAGAAGGGTATAAATTTCAGGGCTCCTCTAAGCATTGAGGGGTTTTGTTGTTGCTATTTTAGGAAGAAGAAAACAACAATTTCCTAAAGAATTCTGTTTGTAAAGAGTCTTATTGCAGAATCTACTTTGAAGCATATTAAACTAAGGAGGAATAAGATGCTCTTGTTCCAGAATAAGAATTGCTCAAGAAATGTTCTACTGCACTCAACACTCACAGCTTGCCTCAGATGCAAATGAACTCTCAAGTGCCAGCAAGCCCTCAGACAGAAACTCTCCCCAAGCACTTTGCAGCAATGGGTTCAAACTCTGGCAGCACTGTGACCACAGAAGCTAACGTCAAGGTGCTATTTCCCTTGCATCCTTGGCCATTAGGTACATTGCCAGGAAGAAGAAAAATCAGAGTTCATGTGTAACCAGGGGCAAAGACTGTCTAACTTTCTACCTTGAGTAGTCAGACTGAATTTTAACATCTTACAGCTAAATTTAACTTTAATAAACTGTCTCTTCTACTGCATGAAAGATACAGGCAACAGAAGGGAGAGGTGTCACTGAACATGCTGGACAAAGTGAGACCCCAGACTGACATGCACATTGCAAAAGCAAAGGTTTCTTTCAAAGCCACTAGAAGGGTCTATTAGCTGAGCGTGGTGGCAGCCACTTCCCAGCTGCTGTCTCCAGAGCAGGGCAGGCAACCTGCCTGCAGTGAATTAGGGGTTCAGTTCCAAGGGGTTTCCAGTTCTGACCCAGGACAGTACAGCTGGATGTTCCCTGCTCCTCCCCAGGAGTAAAAGACAGATCCAAATTTGGAAAGACGGTACCTGGGAAAAGGCTGGGTCACAGCATTTTTCAACTCCACTCTTGATTCTGCAAAAGACTCTCCCATTTGACAGAAGACGATTAAATCTCAGCGAGGCTGAACAGCTTCCCCTGTACCAGGGAATTAGCCACTCTCTAGTTCTCACTTTGCAGTTATGACACCAAAGACCTGTGTTTATAAGGAGATTAGCCCCAATGGTGATTAGTGACACACAAAAGCCACCATGACAGTAGAAATGTAATAACCATAAAAACTGAAATCTTTAGGTGACACTAGAGAGAGAGCTCCTTTTGGGTAGGTAGAGGACCCGGTGAAGAACTTGCCCTGCTGTCATTGTCTGTGTCACATCTGTTAATCTGTTCTGTAGTCACCTGAAGGCCTGGCTCATGCTTGACCATAACATAAGGCACGGTCCAGCTTTGTAGGATTTTTCCTACACACTGTACCACTGGTTGAAAATTTTGAAGTAAACTTCAAAAATTTTAAAGAAACTTTTTAATAAAATCTCTCATTTCTTCTTTTTTAACTGAACACTGAAACCAATTTTTACTTTTCTTTCTTTCTTTGTTCCCTCCCCACACCATGCTTTTTTTCTTCAGTGATAAAGTGACAAAAAAGTGGGGACACAAGGAAAAAAAAAAAAAAAAGAGAGAAAAGGAAAGTAGGAAACAAATAAAAGTGAGCTTGTACAAAATTCAAATCTCAGCATGGCTACCAGGGATATATTACCATTTGCTGAATATGTAATAAGTAATTGGACCCTTGAATTAAGATTATAGGGTACATCTAGAAATTCCCATTTAGGGACCACACCTGTCATTAAGGAACCAACCTTTCTGGGGAGGGTGACTTTTTAAAGAGCTGTTTGTTACTGTACAAAATGCTGTCTACAAGGTGCTTAATAGAAGCTTGTCCATGCATTAGGGTCCCAAAGCAATTTGCGTCTACATTTTTTCCTAGATAAAATTAAGCAGGACTGGTAAAGAATGTGTCCCCTTTTGGCTGGGGCACGCACCCCATAACTCTCCTCTCCATCCTCAGAATCCAGGGAAGCAGGACTGCATTGAAAGAGCAAAGAACCTCTAAAGGGCTATTCTCTGGGGCAGGAGCCTCCTTTCACCCCAAGTCCCTTCTTCTTACCCTCCAAACAAGCTTTACGCCCTTTTCTCTGTAAAGTGCAGAAGTCAAGGAGACACGCTTCTTATGAACATACAAACAATACCTTGCAACAGGCACACACAGAGCATGTGAGCAATCTGTGCAGGGGCAGAGGAAGAATTTCACCCAGGTGCCCTTGTGTCAAAGAAAAGTTTCCAGCAGACAAGTCCTAGTCACACATGAATGCTGGCTCCTCAGAGCAGCAGCTATAGCAATGCAGAAGGAGCAAGAAGGCAAGCACAGGGCACCTCGGAGACAAAAGAACTGAAAACAAAATTGAAACAAAAAAAATCAATTCAGCTGAACTGAGCCAGGGCAGGCAAAGAACAAAGGGTCAGGAGACAAAGCCGGAAACAATAGACCAGGAAGATTACTATCAGTTGTGAGGAAGAGCTAGGACACCACTGAAGGAGAAAGGAAAAGGCTTAAAGTATAAAAACTAGAAGAGATTCCCAATTGTGAAGACTGACATACCACTACAACACCTGCAGCTTGATCAGTACAGATCTCACACACTGCTGCACTTACAGAAAGAGCTTTATCTCACAACTTAGATTCCTTGAAATGAATGATGGTCACTTACTAAGAGCTGTTTCTTTTTTCATTAACAGAGCCACGCAAATGAGATCTAAAGACAGCCCCAAACTTCCTATGGTCTTTACAGCTCTGTTCTGACTTTTGCATGTTCATCACCTGGTCTCATTCAACTGGGCAGGACTTCAAGATTTCTGCCTGGGATTTCCCTCCTAGCAACAGCTGCTCCAGCACTGTTTAACCCATGCATGCAAAGTCCAGCTTGGGGAAACCTGCATGCATGGTACACTGGATGCTCTTGGCCAATTAGATGGCCACAGAGCCACAGACTCAGCAGGCAATGCTACAAGCAGTATACTAGCTAACACTTCCCCAGGACATGCCCTCCCATGTAGGCCCAGAGAAGATCTGTTGCATGGGCATAATACCCCTCCCTGAAACACAGGACTTGCTGCCCGTGGCCATTCAGCACAATACACATAGAAAATGGCCCTGACCTAACTGACAACTGGGAAGACGTGGACAAGTGTCTTCAAAATCCACTCAGACTGCAATTCCTCGTGGGGAAAAGAGGCCATATTAAGGAAAGCCAAGTGACTATGAAGTTCAGCTGAATCATTATTTTCTCTTTTTCCTAACCTCAGACATGAACAGAGGTGCCACAGTGTGCTGTTACAAAGATGATGTGCTTTGCCCTAGAGGCGGGTTGGTTAGGTCTGGAAGGAAATGATCTTTAAGCTAACGTTATTCAAAAGCATGAGCAGTCAAGAAACATTGCAAAACCAGTATGTTTAAGAGATTAATTGGGCAATCCCACCCAGAGACAAAGCAAACTTGCCTGCCATTGTATAGTGAAGCCTTTCTCAATTTTCCCTCTTGAAAGCCAAGGGCTCCTTTAGCTCTCTGATTATTGTAAACAGGATTAGTTAAGCACAGGTAGTCAACAGCCTGCCCTGGGCAAAGGGCAAACTGAATCAAAGCCACTTGACATTTCTTAGCTGCGTAGGCAAAGCTGACCTTGTCCCAGAGATGAGGAATTAGAACTGAACCATCCTTCCTACTGGAAGATGCAAGGTGAGCATTCAGGGCTAGGCGTGGGGGGTGAGCCTGCCTGGCAAGTCCAGTCTTCCATTCCTGCTACTACTGATAGGATGGAAGAGACAAGGCAGCAACTTTTGCTGTTGGTGGGAAGGGGTCTCTCAGCCATGCAGCAGCCTCCTCTGCAGATGACAGCTCCTCCCTCAGAGGCAGACTGGTTCTCCATAGCTCTGGGCATTCCTTCTTCCCTTTACAGACTGCAACCCCCAGCTCCTGCACAGCCCCTCTACCCACCCTGCCATCATCACACCTCCTCCTCTTTTGTGCAGGGGTTCCCTGGCACATTCAGAAAGCACACATGGTGCGAGAGTAAATCACATAGCTCTATAGCCAGAAAAATTTCACCTCATTATAAGTTTCCTCCAGCTCAGGAAAGGAAGTGTATAACCTCTCATACCTGCCTAACATCATAGTGAATTGATTCAAAACCTGTAGTATCTTGTAAAAGCTAATGTCACTTTGGGTAAAAGAAATTCTTCTAACAGTCTATTTACATCAACACAATTTTAAGAGGAGCTTTTATTTCCATTACTCCAATATGGATGTTTTATATTCTCAGAACAACCTCTCTCTCTCTCCTGGGATACTTCACACTAAAATCCCATCCAGGATATTTACAAGGGACAGACAATAGTGTTTTTCATGTTGCTTTAGAAGCCAAGGAGAGTGTGTTTCCTTTTGTATTAAAGCTTAGGAGCTGTGCACTTACAGGGAAAAAAAAAGTCTTAGTGAGAAGGATGAATGCAGTCTAACAACTTTAAGAGAGCCCTGCAGCTCATTTCATGGTTGGGCTGTTGAATCCTGTTGTCTTTTTCTGCCTCTCTTCATTTGGCTTCCTGAACCCCTATAAAAGACATTGTGAAATTACGGCTTCTGTTCACCATGTTCCCTCGCTGCTTGTGAGTGGTAAACTGCAGCTAAATGAATAGAAGAATGTTCCCATCCTCTTCTGACACAACTTATGCGTATCATCTTACACATGCAGAATACCATTCATTTTCTAGAAAGATTTTGCTCTTTTTTTGACCAAGAGCAGCCACCTCTAGGATGGAACTGTGCAATATCAGATGCAGTTTCCTCTGGATTGCAGCCAGAAAAGGTTTGCAAAGGATACAAGTATTGAAAAGGAATGGAAACTCTCTGGTTTTGTACCTTTGAGGCTGCAAGAGACCATGAAGTGCCCTTGAAATGGACCTTCTCTTTTGTTCAGTTTGCTTCAGTAACAGCAAGTGCAGCCCACAAACTGAAACACCAGTAACATCCCCCACAAAGGGCATTCTTGCACCCACAGGCTTGCTGCATGGCCAAGGCAGAGCACCCTCCTGCATCCAAAGATGAACTACAGACTAAACCTATAGACATATGGAGGAATTCACTTTGAATCTAGAAGTAGCCAGGAGAGCCTGAGCATTTGCTTCCAATCTCTTTCATTTGGCAAAGAACACAGAAGTGAGACTTTACAGCAATATAACAAACATGCATGTGTAAGATCCCCACTCTCTATGGAACCCTATTTTGTTTCCTTCTCTGGTAGGAACTGTAGCTGAGAAACAAAGATGCTTTGACTTGCTAGAAGGAAGAATACAACAGATACAGTGAGGTTAGAAGTGATGCAACCCATGCATTTATTCAGATGCAAATTCAGTCCGATATGAAGTCTGGCAGATGATGCCCTCAAGCTTCTGAGAGCCCCATCATCACCACAACAGGAACTTTCTGGGTCCAGTGTTTTTTTTTCCAGTACAGCTGCTGTTACTAAAAGCATCCTACACCAATGCCTACAGAACTCAGTCTCGTTTCTTTAAGAAAAATTTATCCCCTGGAAACAGCTAGGAAAGGTCATCACCTCTGCTACTTCAGAAAGGTTCCTTTCACATGTAAAGGCTTCATTAGCTGCATTTACTCTTGCACTTAAAACATGCCCTGTCCTGTCTTTCAGTTACCATCACTTATGCCCTAATGCTCAGAAGATTTATGCTTAGTGAAGGAAGCAGAAAAGTAGACTTAACCCCAACCGTTTATTCTTCCTCTTTTTTCATAAAAGACAAAGGTTGTCTAAAATTCCAAGTAGGAGCAACAAGTTTCAAAATTACTTTTCTCACATGTACAACTGCCTTTCCCACAAGCAAAAAAAAACCCAAAAACCAAACCACAAAAAAAACCAAAACAAAACCAAAACAATGACAACAAAAATAAAGAAAAAAGAAAAAATAAGCCACACATCAAAATACAAACCAAACCCACAAAACCACAAAACCCTAAGTCCCACTCATGTTGTAGCAACTTCACTCTCTTATTAACTTCTGCAGGGACCCTCCAGGATCAAATAATTTGAAGGCACTGCCTCCATGAAGTGAGCTAGAAAACTGTCACCACTTTTAAGAGGCCATCTTAGACTCTGTCCAGGAATAAAATCCTTCATAGCACATGGAACATCTTGGTCACATAAAGAGCAAGTTCAATTACCCACTAGCCCAATGAATTATTGTGCACAAGCAGGACTCCTGAGACAGCTATTGGGAGACCTGCTTTCAAGCAGTCTGTCCCCTTTTACGCCATTCTTTAAACTTAGAATCAAAATTTGTATGAAAGTTTTCAGATTTTTTTTCCCCATCCTCTGCTGGCCGGAAGATGGGGGTTAAAAACACAGACCAAGAACATTAACAGAAAAACTAGAGACATTGCCCAGTGTAGTCTGTTTTTTCATTTCATATCATCTGATCTAAGGTGAAACACGAGAGAGCATTCATTTAAGCAGCTGTAATGAAAAGAGACTGATTGAAAAGCCATTTTTGCTCCATTTCTCAGGGATAAGAGTCCCAGATATCTGTTTTCCTTATATTTTCTTTTTAATAAGTGTTCCCTATTCAGCCCATAAACTTAAAGGTCAGCTTCAGGTCAAATTACACTTAGCACAAGATACTCAACCTCTGCAAACCCAGCTGTGGGATCCCTCTCCCTCCCCTCTTGCACTGTGTCTTCCATTCTGGGCTTCCAACCTGGCAAACTATGTTAAAGTAAAACACTCAGGGTACAAACTTTTGTTTTTATATTTAGATAGCATGGTGGATGCCACTGGCAAACGTGTTATGACAGCAAGTTACATCCTACTAATAGAACATGCTAAGTCTATGATGAAAGTACATGTCTAAGTACATCTAGACATGCTTAAGCTTGAAATTACTGACTGCTGGCAAAAGCCAAAGCATACAGGAAAAATTTAAACAAAGTAGTCACCACGACTCCCACAACTTTCCATCCACATGAATAGTGAGGGACTGTTGCTTACCTCCCACAAAAAAAAAAATCTAGAAGGAAAATAAGACTAAGAATACGGGCAGGGGGGGGAATGCTCCTATTACCAGATCTTGGATAAAATCCAAGCCTTTGTAAATCTGGCTTTTCACCAGCATTTAGAGTGTAGGGATTTGTACAGATTTTACACACATATATTTGTGCACATTACATACATATAGGCATTGTCTGACATCTGAGCCTAACCTGTAAGAGAGTTACTAAATTATTTGCCTTAACAGTATAATATAGAAGACAGTAAACAGCATGTTTTCTTAAATAAAAATACTGGGGGGAGGAAAACGAGGCAAAGTATCTAAGAAAAGAAAAGAATCTAAAACCACAGCTTCAGAAAAATCCTTCAGAAATTCGAGCAGCCCACGAGAGATGAGTTCAAGCTGTAAGTTGAATTTGTGCTGTTTTGTGTTGCACTATAAAAGCCCTCCAGGAGCAGCAGTGACTCCAGTTGGTTAGAAAATGGTCTATAAGAGCAAAGTGAAAACGACAGAGTCCTCTTCGTCCTAGACCCTACTCTTACTCATTCCCAAACATGACACAAGCATCAATGTTCGGGATGACTGTCACAGCCTGAGGAGGAGAGCACCATCCTACCTTTGGATGTAAAAAGTATTCATGCGAATATACTCTCTGGTGATTAACACTCCATCTCTGTCCGCGAGCTTCACAACAAGCAGTTAAGAACTATCAGGAAAACTTCCAAAAAAAAGGCTAACCTGAAGCTTTGTAATAACTCTTAAAAGACCAAACCAGAAACAAAAGGTTCTTAATCCATCTTTCTATGAAGAAGCCCTCTGGGGTTTTGTCTGCCTTTTAAGGAAGTGAGCTACAGCTCAGCAGCTGCACCATGTGTGAAATATTATAGCACTTGTTTTTTAACTGCTGAATGAGGAGCCTAATGATTCTAGGGAGGTCTGGCTACTGCTGCAAGCACTCCACAATTGTAAAGAAACAGAGGTGTGCATCCAAGTTTACAATACTTGTACATCTGCGGGAATATAAGGTATCTGTACCCACAATTCAGTTTTTAGTGGATTCTTCATAACGGAATGTGAAGAAGGATGACACAGAAACAATACAGCTCTGAATGGGAATGTGACTTTATGGTCTTTTATCACAGGAACACAAAGATTCTTGCTTAGATTTAATCTGTGGGTAAAGTGAAGGATAAAGGACCAATAGTCAGGACCAAGTATATCCTCCTGATGTATCAAGGCTAGACAATTTGCTTTTTATCAGAATCTTGCCTAATGAAAAAATGGAAGATGAAATAGGGAGTTTTTGTCAGGTCCCAGGAAGCTGGTGTTTGGGCTACACATATATCCTTAGTAGAGAGCAGGACAAAAAGGGCAGGAAGAGACTCAGCTAGTTAAAAGATGGGTGGAAATATGAGTAAGGAGTTAGCTACAAGCTTAGAGCTTTAAAGAGGAGGACAGATCCCAAACCAAATGAAACCCAAGGGGAAAAAAGAAAAAAAAAAAAAAAAAGCTTGTAACTTATTATCCATTCCCCTATTGGCTGATTCTCCAGGCCTCAGCGGTCACATTTCTGCTCTTCCACGTAAGAGATGCTGCTTGCACCTGGGGAATCTTTGGGATTAGCTTCCATATCTTAATACTTCAGGTGGTGAACATAATCAAACATTCAAGAAGAAATCTCCCTACCAAAAAAAAAAAAAAATCCTGAGAATGTTCCATATCCACTGGGCTGGCATTTGGATATTAAACCTTCAACACCTAAGTCTGCCAAAATGCTTCCCAAGACTCCAGAAATAAAATTCCTCATTGTGCCCTCACTTGACTACCAAAGGGATCCTTTTTATCTGTTCTTTTGACTCTCCCACACAAAACTTTCTAAAGATGGAGCAAGCACCTAATTTCACATTTGGCAATGCTAGAAATAACACAGCAATGGCCTTGAAATGTTTACCATTTCTACTTGTCTTGATGCTAATTATACACACAAGGCAGCTTCATCTGCACTGGGTGGAATGGCTCAATGCACAGCAGAGTTCAGTGCCTTCAGATCCGTGCATTTCCAAGCGAGTCAAGCGTGCATTATAACTGCAGTCGCAGCAAGTTTCTGATGTGCTTCTCCAAGACTGGCCCCTCCTTTTTCTTATCCCCCCCTTTTTGTTGTCATTTTTCCTACAAAACATGAAGTTTCTCTGAGACAATCAGAGCATGACTTCCATCCAGTTGTTTCATCAGGCTAAGCTTGCCACCCACTTTTTCACATTCCCTTTTTTCCTTTTGAATAAACTCTCCATTATCAAAATAACATAACATCACTTACAAACTACCACTTTAGTAGCATGCCTCAGCCCTCATTTCGTAGGGCTATGCTAGCAGCCACAAACAGAATCAAAGCATCCAATTAAAAATCCATATTCATTAACAAACAGCGTGTGTACTATAATGCCCTACATTAACTATGCTACCACAGGAGACAGGAAACTCAGTTAGTTTTCCTGATCTCAGTCTGAATCACTGTTTTGTTACAGAAAGGGTTTTACCTTTGCTACTCCACAGGCTGGCAAGAAGATGCCCGGTGCCGTGTTAGCCCGTTGGGCTAGGACAGCAGAAGTGACAGATGACCTTTTGCCTTAGAGAGGTGCCAGGCACAGGACCTTGCCAGGATGAGGAGCACACTGAGAAGACCATGAAATTGTGCCAGACCTTTCCCACTGAGGTCTTTAGGCACCAACAGGGTCAGTTGCTAACCAATCTGCAGCATTACAAGCAGCCAATGTAATAAACTCTGCATATGCTTGATCGATACAACTCGTTGGCTAGGCAGAGCCTGATCCAAGCTGATGTAGTAGATTAGCATATTGCTTTGGCTTCGGGGAAGTTACATTGATTTACACCACCAACAATTTACCACCGCAGAAAGTCACATACCATAAGCACAATATTTCAGACCTATACAATGAAGTTATAGGAACACATGCCAGGATTATTTATTTATTTATTTATTTGCACCCCTAAGCCTGAGATTTACAACTCTTTTTAAATACGAACTGGGCAATTTGCTTTCTATTTTTAGGAGGAATGCTTTGTGCCGGGAACAGCTGTCAGCCACTGGGAGCTGTGCTCCTCAGAGCAGAGCAGCAGCTTCAGACAAATAGAGGCTTCTTAGAATTAAGCTGGAGAACTAGGGTCACTGCTTTGTGGTGGAAAAGAAACTGAAGACAGTAGACAGCAAGAAAACATAAGCACTTAACAGAGAAGCACTCCCAGAGCTTTTCCAATCTGTTTTCCTAAGAAAAGGAGTCTTAAATGATCACATTGCATATGTACGAGTGCGACTGTCAATTCTTCCTGAATATCTTCAGAGCCCATTGTCCAATTCTGACAAAATTCAGCAAATGTTCACAAGACTCAGAGATAATATATTCCTACTGCCTGCAAGAAGATAGGCAGCTAGGTAGAGATGAGAGACTCTGCTAGTATCCTCACTGTGGAAAAAAAGGGCACGTGAACTCAGCCTTCTCTCAGGTTCGAAGCTATGCAAGCTCGATATGCACATCAATAGGAAATCATCAGATCTGCCATCTTCATACAGACACTCACCTTGGCACACGAAGGAAGATGGTGTTTCCCCTGGGTGGACTCGGGCAGTGATGAACACCACTTTCTGTTCAGCCCCTGGACGCAGGTTCACTGCAAAAGAAGTGGGTGGCAAGGGACAGAAGGAAAAAGACAGATAAATATCTTTAAACTGGGTCCCACATGTAGGACACAAAGGACCATTAATGTTAAAGCATATCCTTTGATTAAAATTGGTTACACATTATAAATAAGCACAATCTATAATTAAAGGAGGCAGTATCACTGGGTACCACGCCACATAGCAGATTGCACAAGTGCTGCAAAACTAATGACATGCAGCCAAACCTGCAACAACAAAACTGCTCTCTTTTTAAAAACCCAGATTTACTACAGTGAGTTTAACTGCACTGTAATTGCTCTCTCACTTGTGATAAATGTTCCCCTGGGGCAACAAGAACAACAGTAGGAGTCCATTCACAGGGTAAAGCCAATTGCACCTTGAATTACACTTGATACAAGCCTGAACAGTGCCAAACAGTGGTAAACTGCTAACGAATGACATTTAATAGGCTTTGCTATGGGAGATTTTGGGACAGCTTCCTGCCCTCCCCCCTCCCCTCCCTCAACTATTTGGGACTGCATCTACCCTGACTGGAAAAGATGTTCAGAAACAATAAAGTAGAGAAAAGAGACCAGGATTAAACCCAGCGACCTTCTCCAGTGATGGCGTGAAATTGTGCCGGGTCCCTGTCAAATTACAGATGGGTGGAAGGGAGACTTAGATCCCAGCTACGCTGATCTTAACATGGGTTAATCCCTCAGAACTGAAACCACACTACTTTGGCCACTTGCTTCAATCATAAACTGCATGGGCCAAGCAGGATGTTTTCTGTTTGTGCAGTAACTGCATTTAATAAACAGGAAATAGAAAATACACTCTTTCAAAATGGGTTCCAGGAATTTTAAGGACAATAAGAGGTCAGAACCTCAGTTAGATGTCTTATCTAGATCTGAACACACACACACACACACAGAGCAGGGGCAATACTAAACACAGCAGGTTCCAATTGCTAGAGATGGTTTAAATCTCTGTTTTGAAATAAAATTTTACCCAGTGAAAGGAGACTAGAAACTAAATCCAAGCTGGTTTTTTTTTTTTTTTTTTAATTAGGTAGGTGCATTACACATATACCCAAACATAGACTTTTAATTTCAAAGGTGTTTGGGAATCCTCAAGACCATACCTGAGTTATTTTTTTAATTTCCTGAATTCTTAGACACGCTCAGTTTTCCCAAAGGTAAATCAAACCTAACAGCACCACAGGAATAAGACATATATTTTTGGTTGTTCTCAAGAGACAATCACTGCAGGTTTCTTTTTTTTATTTCCTTTTATTTCCTCTCTAAATGTCGTACAGCTGCTCACCCTCTAACTCAGACATTCATTTGTTCTTTCATAATTCAGCTTCACCACTTTCTGCTATTTTTGAGCCCCAGAGGCAAAGAAATATAGGAAAGAATGTCTCTGACAAACATAGCAGCTGGTGGGGTCAATTCTCTCTGCAGAAGAAATGTGGGAGGCCACAAAAAGGAACACACCAGCATCAGCTAGAAGTTGATGACCACCCCACACCATTTGCATTAACATTGTTAATGTGGGAAGGAGGAGATAAATCAGCAATCCGCTTTAAGGAGCAAAAGGAGAAGGCTGGGATCACTTTTGCAAGAGTTTTCCTCCTCTCTTTGAAAAAAAGCATTACATTGAAGAGAGAGTAGCTCAGTGAAGAAGTGATGCTCAGCAACATGATTGCTATTGTTTGGAGTTGGAACAGCTCTTGGTTAGGAAAACTCTTGAACAGAAGATTAATTTGAGGTTTTTGTGTCTTTGGTTTTGTTTGGTTTTGATTACAACTTCTTTGTTATTTATGCTTTGCCCTTTGTAACAGTTATTAAAATCATTCGTCTGTTCATTCTCCTCTGGAGCTGAAATTTCACAATTTAGGGCTCAGGGAAAAGCTGCTTGGAGTCAATGCGAGTTGTGGCACTGGGTGTAAACCAAGACCTCCCTTTCCCACTTCCTTAGGGGATGGAAGAGCACCAAATTACCACCCTGCACCCAGTGCCAAACAACCAGCTACCCCAGCACCAGGACATTATCGCCCATCCATACAGACAGCCCACAGGGGCTCTTGGAAATCATCTGTTCAGCCTCGCATGCTTCTCTTGGTCTCCATAACATTTAAAAAAAAAACAAACACACATGCTTTGTGTTCTTTTCTCTGTACCAATTGTAGTGTGTCCATGCCCAGGTGCCACAGCGGGGGCTGCAGGGCTGAGCTCTCCGAGGAGCAGCTTCAGCTGCCCTGGGACATTTCCACTGCAGGGCACAGCCCAGCCCCTCAGCAAAGGTGGCAGCACCTCCTGGAAGGCATTTGAGGAGGGGCAAAAATGCCTCACAGGCAGTGAGGAGTGAGAGGTGAAGCAGCAAGGACCAGCCTGTGAGCAGCAGGGTGGGAGGAGGAGGGGAGGGAGTGCTCCAGTGCCTGGGGCAGATGCTCCCCTGCGGCTGTGGAGAGGCCAGACTGGAACAAATATCCACACCACAGCCTGTGGAGGACCCTGTGCGGGACCAGATTCTCCTCGTGGACCGCAGGAAGGGCTGGGGGTGGAGCAGGGGAAGCATGAGGGGGAGGGAGCAGCAGAAAGGAGCTGCTTTGGACTGACCATAACCCCGTTACCTGTCCCTGACACAGCTGGTGGGTGGGGTGAGTAGAGGAGTCAGGAGTGAAATAGGTCCCAAGAAAACTGAGGGGGGATGTGTTTTTTAATTTTTCTCTTTGATTCTCAGTATCCTAATCTATTTAAACTGGCAATAAAGTAAATTAATTTTCCCCCAAGTCAAATCTGCTTTGCCCACAATGGTAACTGATATCCCTGTCTATCACGACCAACAAGCATTTTCATCTTATTTTCTCCCCCTGTGCTGTACAGGAGGGAGCATCTCCGTGGGCATCTGGCAGCTGGCCAAGGTTAACTCACCAAACCAATAACAGATACAAAAACTACAATACATCATTTCATATTTTAACTTGTTACATTGAAAAATGCGTCTTATTTTCTACTTCAGGATTGAAAAGATCAATCAAAATTAAAAAGATTAGAAGTGTATAGCTGGCTCAGTAGATGCCAAAAGCACTTAAACAAAATGAGAGAAAGGCACGCTCCATTTAGGCACAACTTTGCCCATTGTGGAAATGCAGATAAACAGTCTGATGTGGTACCCCTTTTACCCTTCCAGCTGCCATAGCACTGAATCTCAGAAACGAAACTACTTGAAGAATAAGTTTTACAATGGAAGAAATTTATAGATTTCTGGAATTATTTTTTTTTTTTGTTTCCTCTTCCAGAAAGTATCTTGAAGGTTGAACTAAACATTTTATTTTTCCTCTGAAGGCTACCACTACCATCATCATTGATAATATTTGCCTTGACTTAAGAATCCAACTGGGACCTAAACAATCTGCCACTACATGTTACACCCTCATAGCCTGCTACTCACCCACCACCATCCTGTCACTCTGCTGCAGAGGAGTGTTCCCTTGGGCAAAGCCGTGAAGATCTAAGGTGGTAGTCAGAATAAACAACACTAACCTCAACATCTATTCTGGCTCTAAATCTACCACAATGCTGATAAACACCAAGTGAACACCATAAGGAAAAGAAATCCATTTAGCTGCAAGCAAGCAACGAAAATCTCTCACTCTGAGTATCTCTTGTGCTGTTTGTCCCTCTACTCATGTTCCTTCTCCTATAATGCTATAGCATGTACAAGCCAAGCAATCCCACTGGCAACAGTCCCTCCAGCTCTCACCCAGGAAACAGCAGTTTCCACTCTTGGTTACATCTTACACTCGTGCAACTAAAGCAGAGTCCCACAGAAAACATTTCCTACTAAAAAAAAAAAAAGACAATCAGATCAAAATCTAAACTTTCATGGGAATGCAGCAAATTCACTTAGCCATTTTCATTGTATTTTCATTTTTGTTACTATGAAAACATGGAAACGACAGTATCTGTATGTAGTAGCTTAAGTATCAAGAAATCTCATGCAGAAATATTAAATTTATGGAATTCCCTTTGCACTACCAAAATTAAGTGCTGTAACAGAACTGAGGTAGAATTTCACTCAACATCCAGGATCTTTCCTGCTACTGCATCAGAGCAGAAACAGACTGCAGAGAGATTGCACATTTGTGGTTTCTTTAAGTCTTGTAGCCATGGTGCAGTAACGATACAAGTGCACAAATTAGTACTAAGGCTGATGGAGTACTAAGGAAGAGCAAGTCTGACTCTAGAAGCCCACTGCAGAAAGCCTTTAACTGACGCCTACCAGGAGAACTTGGAAGTGAACTCCCCTCCTTTGCCGAGGACTTCAAATTTGAGGCAAGGTACTAGGAAAAGCCTGCCTTTCTTCACTCCCACATTTCACCCCATCTGCAGATGACCAGAAGGCTCTAATCAGAAGAAATGGAAATCCATCACCCTAAAAACATATGGCCCCAAAAATCTTTCATTTAAATATCCACATATATTTTCATGAAATGTATATTCATTACAAATAAATTCCAAGTTGTCATCCTTTCGCAGGTACTTTGCAGTATGAGGTGGGCTGTTGCCAGCATTTTATATGTGAAACCCTGGGAGTTAAAGACTCCACAGAGGAAAGCAAAAGAACTCTATTACATTACACTTCACTGTGCTGTCTTGGCTTGTCTATGCCCAAAAGAACTGTAACACCTGCGTTGGATGCAAACACTGATGTTGCTGTCCTGACAGCCTAGTTTCTACCACGTTAACCTGTTCTAGCAAATCAAATCCAAGCAACATTTACTGTACTCTAGTCTTTGCTAAGAAACCAGATTAGCACCTAATTCCATTTATTTTTGTTACTTCTGGCCACAAATGTCATTGCAGGTAAGAATGCAACATCTCAGCAACACAGAGTACAAAAGAACATCATTTTTGGTCACTGCCAAATCCCTCTGGACTTGAAGTAAAATAAACACAAGCATTTCTTTTTTGCCTTCTTATAGTTTCTTAGTGCTGCTCAAGCCGACTAAGTGGCACAGAAGGTAAAGATGATGCCATTTGTACCACAGAGAGATGAGCAAAGTCTAGACTAGCATTTTTTAATTCCTATGTACAATTCCTATGTACTTTTACCTGGACAGGGAGGCAGCAGTATCTTGGCTCCCATGCAGAACCCATGTGAGGGCAGGTCTGCTCAGGGCAAGTACTGCTGCAAGGTTCTCATTGCCTCACCTCGCCTACCACCATGTTCAGATTGTCCCACCTGGAGCTCAGAGGGGTTTTGTTTAGCCATTTGTGCATGGACCTTCTACCCAGCAATGGCCCTGCACGTAATGATCAGTACTGGATCCAAACCTCTCGAGTTCTGGATTTCCATTCAGGTTCTGTCCCTGACTCGGTCAGATGCTTAAATATGTCATTTGATTGACGGACCTCTACTGTGGTTAAAAGTGTGTTTAAACATAACCATTGCATAAGAGCTTTGCTGACTTGGAGCTGTTTAGCAGGAAGCCCGCTTCTAAGATCATCACAATGTTTTAAAGTTGGAGATTGTGCAACTATTATCCTTTATGGCCCATTTTATGCCAAAATCTCTCTTTCTTTTTTACATTCTTCTTAAAAGCAAAGCTATTTTGGAGCATTTAATATTATTTAATCTCTTTACTCTGGCAGCATAGAAATTACAGGGACCATTACAATGGTCCTGTGTGTGCATATGCTTTATTGATGTATATGCTGACCTAATATCAAATTGATTTTGCTCAGCTTTTCTGCTGACCATAGAAAAATGCAAATTGGGTATTATATTTGCACACTAATTTTATTGGGCCCCTGTGTCTTCATAAAAAGATAAAGTTTGGGCTAATAAAAATAAAACATTTCTGGTGCTAATATAGGCAAATGTTTATGTAGGCAGGTAACAAATTGGTTTGTCATTTAGGGGAACATAAAGAGCACTAAAATCATCTTTAGGCAAAATAGATTGGTGGCTTTTGCTTAGCTTTTAGCTTTCATTTGCAAAATCAATTTAATGTAGCACAGTGTCTCAAAGAAAGGGTGACACAGGATTAAGACATTCATTATGTTCTCCCCTCCATATCTCCCTCTTATTCAGAGGCCTTGGGATTTGGGTTTGCTCTTGTTCAAAGCAAATTAAATACATTCCAGCAGAAAAGGGGAAAAAAGAACATTTATACTTATGCCATATGTGAGCACAAACACAGGGGCAGGGTAGGAAAATGGGACTCAGTGTTCTGAAGGTAGATGCTGAAAGAGTTATCATCACTTGTCAGTGCCACCGGGAATCTGAAAGTGTAATACTTGTATGATCTCCTTGCCTGGCTATTTCTTTGTTCCTCCTTCCTCTCCTCTCTTTAAGTCCTCTGTAACTATGCCTTTCACATCTCTTAAACAGCCAACAATCTCTGCTGGAGTGCAGCTAAGTGAACTTTGATGACAGTTTAAGTAGATGGGCATATATCAACAGCCTGACTTCTATTTATTGAAATGAGTTGACCTATTTAAATCCCAGAGCAGGCACTATTTCTATCCAGCTCTTGTTTTTCATCCCTTCATTCCCCTTCCCTCTCTCAATTTCAGAGTATTTTGGAGGGGTTCCATGCAGTGAGAGGTTACATAAACAGTTTCGATGTTAATACTTGACTGCATTTTCAACCTAATAGCCCAGCAAAGGGATCTGACTGTAAAGCAAAAGGCCAGAAATGTCTCCTGGTAAAATTATGCTGAAGCATAGATCAAATGACACTGCACAGCTATTTGCAAAATCAGAAATGGCAAATGACCATAGAGCAAGATCCCCCTTACCTCTCAGCCCCACTTGTTTGTTTTTAATCTTCGTTACATCTTGGAAACAACCATTTTTCCATTTGGGCTGTCTAATACTGTCAGCTTGATACGCTTCTGAGATAGGAAAACTATCCTATCTGAGATAGGAAAACTAACCCCATGCAAAACTAGTTGAAGTACTCTCACTTCTTTCCTCCCTCCTTGTCTCCACTAAAAAACACTTCCAAAAAACATGAGGTTTTGTTTTTAAATTAAACATACACATTTGAACGTTGGAACATACAGCCCTATGAGTAGGAATAAAAATCTGGAATATGAGCAACACATTATTGTCCTCAAATGGCCAAGGTGATGACAAGTCACAATTAAGGATGCAGACAGTAGCATTTTGTGCCACCTACCTGCATCACCGTCATATCATAACAGTTTAGCAGGCAGGTCCCCAGCCTGCCTTGTTTTTCCCTCTCCTCCTTTGCTATTTATAAAGTCAGGTTGGAGTGCAGATAAACCCCTTGTCCTCCAGAGACCAGAAGCAGGCAGTAAATTATGGGAAGGCTAAGTGGTACATCAAATGTGTCTCCTCAAAGCTATACATCATCTTGTTAAATTTGATGTCTAATCCCAGAACCCCAGAAATCATTCCCAAAATCCCAGAAAATGCATGTGTCCTTCAGATGATACAGAACAAGAAAGTAAAGTTCNTCTACAGTACTCCCCTCTTTTTTTTTCTTGCAACAGACAGCATTAAATTACAAACTAAAAAAAAACCACACCACACACAACAAAACACACCCTATTTATTTCTCTAAAAATTTTACACCAGATAGAAATGCAGTAGATAACATACATAGCAGGACTTCTCCAGTTACCACCAGTGAGAGTAATAAAGATCTTCAGCCATTCCACAGGGTTCTCTTAACTGAGCTCCACAGCCCCACACGAGTGAAGATAAGGTAGAAACACTAAGGAACTGCCTGCAGCCACAAAGAAAGCANTAAATTAAACATACACATTTGAACGTTGGAACATACAGCCCTATGAGTAGGAATAAAAATCTGGAATATGAGCAACACATTATTGTCCTCAAATGGCCAAGGTGATGACAAGTCACAATTAAGGATGCAGACAGTAGCATTTTGTGCCACCTACCTGCATCACCATCATATCATAACAGTTTAGCAGGCAGGTCCCCAGCCTGCCTTGTTTTTCCCTCTCCTCCTTTGCTATTTATAAAGTCAGGTTGGAGTGCAGATAAACCCCTTGTCCTCCAGAGACCAGAAGCAGGCAGTAAATTATGGGAAGGCTAAGTGGTACATCAAATGTGTCTCCTCAAAGCTATACATCATCTTGTTAAATTTGATGTCTAATCCCAGAACCCCAGAAATCATTCCCAAAATCCCAGAAAATGCATGTGTCCTTCAGATGATACAGAACAAGAAAGTAAAGTTCATCTGTAGGGAAAAGAAAGAAAAAAATGAAAACCACGAAAAACCAAGCCAAAAACAATCTAACCACAATTTGCTAAGAGTCTTTATTTTACTTGAGTATCTTTTAACACTATTTCCTTAAATTCTATAAAGTCAGGACTCACCATCTGTATTTGAAAACATTAACTCTGATCTACAGTACTCCCCTCTTTTTTTTTTTTCTTTCANCAAAGAAAGCAGACCTCATCTTCAGGAGGGAATCAATACTAACTGGTACCTATCTTACTGTCTCTTTTCGCAGCTATCATCCCTCTAGAAATGCTCACCGTTCTGGTAGCCTTTGCTTTATACAAAGGGATAGAAATAAAATATTCAGATGCAAGTCATTTCTACCTGCAATACTACAGTTACATGAGTATCTTTTCAGTTTATCTTTAAAATCCAGGGATTCAAAAGATATTGCTAGGGCCTGTTATAATGCAATTCTCTACCAGCTCTCTCCAGTGGAGAGGGCTAAGGCTGTGTTTGTTTGCTATAAGTATGCATGGGCTGAAAGATAAGAGAATAATTTATGTCAGAATTTCAGCCAAGATAGCAAAGAGGGAATTACTCAGAGTAGCACAGCAGCTACAGGAGCAGTCGGGACACCTTTGTTCTGTTCTTTACAGTTTTGCTGTGGATTTGCCTGTGATTAACTTCAGTGCTTAGATTTTCCCCATATAAAAACTGAGCAAAGCCATGTGCACTTCAGTACAGAACTGAGAGTCCCAGTACAGCTACACTCAAAACTCCAAGTTTCTCCAAGATGCAGAGCCACATCCTTGCCCTGATCGTGGATCCTTCCAAAAAGGACATCTATAGCTGCTATGAGATGCAACTCCAGAATTCTCCAGTCTGGCATCCCTAAACTTCTCAAGGCCAATGGATAAAATAATAGGGAAGGAACAAGCTGCAACACAACATACAGAAATCAGGAAAGATGTTTCTGGGAAGCTGTAACTAAAAAACCTCTTCTCACTGTGGCTACACCTTGTATTCTTCACTTAAGAAACAGACAAAAAGCACAACAGGAGCAGAAATTAAAAAAAGGTGGAGAGGCATGAAATGGTGAACAAAGCTGGATAGATGCTTACTCAGGTATCTTGTTTTAATTTGGGCCAGGTTTCATTCTGTGAACAGAAAAAAAAAGTGAAAAGAAACCAAGGTTTCCGCCCACTGGGCTATAGGCTCAGTCCTGGGCGAGCAGTGAAGCAATACAACCAGTGCCGTCACTGGATTCATCTCCTGTATTCCACCTTTCAGACACTGACTTGAATAACATGAACCCTTCTCTCTCCTATTCTTCCCAAAACACTAATTATAAAGAAGCGGGGAGACCCCATGCTTAATTCCAGGACACAGGAGATAATTATATTTCTTATTTTTTTTTTTGCTTTATCAGACCCTTCCTGGGAGGAAGGAGAGGGACTGAATAGGGTTAAGCAGAATAAAGCCTTCATTGTACAAGACCTGGTTTGAAAGCAGTGATCCAAAGCAGGACGTGAAAGGTGTTCTGCAAGAGGTTTTGGCCTTTGCTGAACTATGACAGTGTGTTCTTCAGTAGCTGAGCTAGCAGTCAATAAAAAGCAGCCTGCTGAAATGAGATTCATGGAGAGCAGTGCTCCTTAGAACGTGACACTGACCTCTCCAGGAAGCACCAACACTCTTCCCAGAGAGGTTTGCACCAGCAAGACAAGAAAAAGACACCAGTGAAGAGCCTCTCTCTTCACATTCACAGCTTGACTGAAATCAGAATTCAGGCCTGATTATACAGTGCCAAAAATTAAGATGCTCAGTAGACCTGCTTACACACCAAATTCAGACTTCAAAATACAGCAAGATGGGGGATGCAGGATACCCTCAGGGCTGAAACTCTCACACATGTCCCTAGCGCAGTCAGAAACAAATCCTTCTTTACTGTAATGTTACACAGTAGTGTTGAACCAAGATGAGAAATAGGTTCTTTTTGTTGTAAGGAGGATGGCAAAGACAGGGTGGAAAGCATCCTCTTTTCAAAAAGTGGGGTGACCTCTCCTGGACATGCTGTCAGGCCCCTGCTTTTAGTCATTGATTCTTCACAGTTTTTAATTACAGGGACACCGTGTCAGGGAATCTGTGGCTTAGGAGGAGTCTCAACAGTTCTAAATCAGCTTTGCCTAGGTGTATGTATTCCACTTACTTTTGAGTATGACTCCATCATCTGCAAGTCTCATAGACACAACCTCAGACAGGAGCTTACTGACAATATTTGACCTATACTGCATATCCGACAGTCTGTCATGAGAAAGTCCGTCACACCCTCATCCTTTCTTTCAAAATAAAAGGGTGACATGCTCGTCCAGTGGTAGGGCACTTTCCAACCTCATTAAGGGTCAAGGATTAAGTAAACTGCCATTCTTATTCAGATTCTGTTTATGACATTTACCCCCTGTTGCAAAAACAATTTTCACAAAGATGTTTAAATTGCACCTAGACATGTAAAACCCGCTGCATCTGTCCCCTGCCTTACATAGAACCAAGAAGAGCTCCTCTTGCAGATGTGACTCTTCCTCAAGATCTCTGTAAGCATCACATTAACTTCACATCCACCTAAGTGTCCACCAATCCTAATAGTCCTTTTGGTCCCATCATTAGTTAGCAATAAAATCCAGAGGCACCGTCAATCAATATAACATGGTGAGTATGCGAAACACATTTTGTCTGCATACACACACACACACACACCCTGAAAGGCTGTATGAGCTTTGTAAAACGTATCTAGTCAGCAAACTGTTAAAACCAATTTATACATACACACGCACCCTCTCTCTCAAGGCAATAAGCCTATGGAGAATTTTAATTAAAGTCAAAGGAGCCTTTAAAAGCAGAGGGAAGAAATCTTAGCACAGCAAGAAATAAATTAATAAAAACACGCTCCAAGTTGAAGCTCAAGGGGATCACTCTCAGTCATCATTTATTTAAAGGATGGGACACGTCAAAGACAGGAATGTCAAGTGGGAGATGCTGTGAAGCAGCAGAGGACAGAAAGAGGCTGACAAACTGGATGCCAGAACTTCTGTAGCAGATCATTTTTTTGTCACGTAGGTTATATTTGTGGCTGGCCACCTGCTGCTTGATATTCACCGCCTCTCAAAGTTAGTCACTAAAGTATCTGTATTCCCCTTCACATTTGATCTGAGAAGGACCTTTTAGCTCATCTAGATCATCCTTATATGGCCAACACACAATTTCTGTGGAAAACTGTTCCATTGTCTCACCCTGAGCATATTTTTCCCGATATTCAGCCAGCAATTTCTTTTGCTGAATTTCAATCTATTTCTCACTTGCCTCTTCCCTTGCTGTTTATATTTTTTCAACTGCCTTAATTTTGTATGCATTGTTTAAGCTTTTGCTCAGGCCATAGACCATTCCAGAGGAACTGACCCCTTCAGATGAACCCTTACACACAGGCACAGCATAGGTCTGCTCAATTCTCATGTCCTTATGATCTTTTTATAAAGTTTCAATGCTCAGACGAGGAGATGGCATTCTGCTCTTCACCCAGCATTCTTGCAGCCACTGTATCGTATTTTCTAGCCTTTTCCATAGCAGGGGGAAGAGATTTCTTCACTTGAGGCCAGTTGCAAACAAGCAGTGCCACATTGCTTAGCTTTAGCAGCTCCCACTATCAGCTGCTACAGCACGCTCTCATCACCTCTGCCTGCCTGTCTTGTAACAGATCACTGGGGTGTAAGATGCTTATGTGGAGCTGTGTCCTCAGCAGCCTCCTGGGTCTCCATCCCTGCATTCAAGGGAATATAATGCTTCTAGTTGGTGCTGTCACAAACCTCCCAGCATCAGATGCAAATGAAAGTAATCATCCATAATAAATCATGTGATTATGCTGGAAACCCATGCATGTCTGATCCTTCAACTACCAGAATTATGGGGATCCAATATTAACAGCATATCTTGACACTCATGCTCATTTACAGAGTCTTGTGCTGTCTATTCTTTGCCAGCCA
>VZTO01027104.1:0-14596 GCA_013400615.1 Syrrhaptes paradoxus
CATGAAGAGCTAAGAGGCAGAAAGTGCCTGTCAGTTATATTGCTTCACAGTGGTGGCCTGACAGAAACACATTTTGTGAATCTAACACACAGATAAAAAGAAAGGTCAGGGTTCACAGAGCTAGTTTATTGCAAATGGTTCTCATGGATTTTCTGTTTTCCTTTAGGTTTTCTGGGTTCATTGTTTAAATGGCCTCTTCCACTCATTCATTCTGTTTTGGTTTCCACTAAAAGCTCTCCAACATGGTAAGTATTATGAAAAATAAAAATGTTGAAAGGTACAAAATACCTAAATAGCTTTTTTTTCTTAAGAAAGCTCTATAAATACTAACAGGTCTGTGTGATTAAATTTCAATATACCATTTCTAGAACTAGAGCAGATGCAGTATATTTAAAATGTTTTATTTAACATCTGTTAAAAAGTAGGTGTAATATTATGTATATATATGTAAAACTAGATAAATAGGTTTTAAGTCAACTGAAAGAAGATGGAGAAAAAGAGATTGCTGTTTAATTATGCTGGTTTTTAATGTAATATGCTACCATGGTAAATACCTGCAAGATCCTCAATCACTACTACCCCTTGCATTGTCTCTTACATTTTGTAAGTTTTTATGGCTGATGTGCATACCTTCTCCACTGTTACTAACCCATTAGTTTACAACTGTATGAGTAGGCTTGTGACAGAGGAAACTGGGACATCTTGGACAGCTCAGTCCTGTCATTCTTCTAGTTTAACTGTTGTATACGCATTTGAGTTACAGAAGGAAACGCGATGGTTGGGAGTAAAGTTGTATTCATTAGAGGGAACTTGAAAGCACTGCATCCAGTTTGTGGGAATGTTTGTATGTTTGAAAGCTCTTGTAGGGTTGGGGTGTTGTTTTGTTTCCACTTTGTGAGGAGGAAAAAAAAAAAAGTGTGTACCCTGCAGATTTTCTGTAAAATTAGTAGTCTTCTCGGTTTCCTTGAAAGGGAAGCTAGGCAGTCTGCCCTTGCATAAGGGACAGAAATATTCTCATGGACATTTTGGAACTGTTGAGACTAGGTGGTGAGACAGTCAGAGGTGTTTGTGCCCAAAAAGGTTAATGGGAAAACTTCTTGTGGAGTATTTTATACTTGGTGAGTTCTGATGGATCAAGGGCAATAGGTGGCAGCCCGTTTTCTCAGAAAGGCCACTGGATGTGAGTTCAGTGGCAGTGACTTGCATTGGAGAGGCTTGGACAGCCCAGGAGGAAAGAAGTCCCAAAATGTCAATGCATATTCTAACACCACAGACTCAAATCCAAACCAAAGTTCCCCCTCAGAGCTGTAGCAAATCCATGTGAGAGCTTTATGCATTACATGATGGAGAAATGTTTAATGAGTGTATGTGGCGATGCAGAATAGTCTTCCTGTGTGAATGGCAAAGCTGAGATAACTTGTGTGATCACTTGTGAGAGCAGTGCAGCCTCTCTGGCTCTCAGCTGCTGGGCTAGAACTGACATGCCGGCAAGTGGCAGAACAAATTGCCTTCTGTCTTCCTNTTCTGATTAGATTTCACACATTTTAGATAATGGAATTGTGGTGCTGTGATTTTTTTTTTTGGTCCTTAATAATGCAGCAATAGTTGAAATGGGACATTCCAGAATTAAAAGCATAAACGTATAGCTAGAATGAAAGCTTTCTGGCAGGATTTGTGTCTTTCTCTGAACCAGACACAGGGAAAGACTTATCTTATACATTTAACTAGTTATTTTCGGCTTCTGATTGAAGTAAATTTATTCTCAGTTACTGAGGCTCTTTGAAGTTCAACTGCAGACAAACTCACATCGTTGCTGCCAACCTGGCCAACAAAGTAGAGTTTAAACTGTAGCTGTTACAGTTGGAGCTTGGTCTTTGTGACTTCGTTTTTCAGGCTCGTTCTTCAGGTTGCACATAAACTCATTATACATTTTCACACGTGAATTACAAAATGTAATAACTATTTCTTTACTAAACAGAAAACTTGTTTGTGTGATTTTCAGTTCCTGAATCAACTAGTCCTTGCTGTGGGATTGTAAAGTTTCTACTACTGCTTATCTCTGAACTAAAATGGAGCATGTCCTACAGGACAATAACAGGATGTTTTCAGAGGCTGCTCCATAAAAAGAGCAAAGATAAGAAAAGAGTAAAGATGAGAGGGAAGAATAAAAATGACATAACAAACTTATGGAGCATGTTCTTTGTATACAGAACATAGGTCTTGCGCTCCCAACATTTAACTCTTTGGCTTTTTAGGGTTTGGCAAAGATGACTCATTCACCAACGAAGTACTAATGAAGCTAACAAAACTTTCATTTTTTTTTCTTTAATTTAGACTAATGTAAGCTTGAATAATTGCAAGTTTTCAGCCCAGCATCTAGATCTTCTGAATCTGTCTTTGTGTAGAACGTAATAGTCATCCTCTCCAGAACAAGGAGATCTGCCATCTCTACTGGTGGACTACAATTTTCACAAACCTTTCTGTGTAACCAAAATACCATCTAGAAAGAAACTAATGACTCAGTAAGAGCCAGACTTGTAGAGTTCTAGCAGGAAAGGGAAATGTTTAAGATTTCTAATACAAAAAAAAGTTTTCCGAATCAAATCAATGGCAATTGTTAATGGAAGCTAATAATTCGTAGTGTTCTATTACTAGCTCATTACTGGGGTGTATCTTTAAATCTTCTAGGGGCATTTTACTTTGGTCATTTCAAATGGGCACTTGAACTTCAGATTTAAGCTGACACACTTAAAAAAAGAGGAAAATTACAGCTAGCTGTGGTCTAAAAGAATTTCACTGTTGGGCTGCTGAGAGACCTACATTTTTTTGGGAGCAGATACTATTAAAGCAGAAGGGCTATTCCATAGCTTCTGCAGGTCCATAGAAATTATTGCCTTTTGCTTTATGAACTTTGTTTTGGATCCCATCATGCAGCTAGGTGCATTGCCACACACAATACTGTGCTGAATATTATTAAGGAAATCACAATTAAATTGAAGAGATTGGTTATCCTTTCTCTTATTTCATTTGTGCAAGTAAACATTAAGTATGAAAATCATTAAGCATTTTCTTCTGTTCTCCTGAAAGTTTAACCAAACTAATAAATTCTGTATGCTAAGATTCTCTCATTAAATAAGAATCCTCTCACTCTCTCTCTCCTTTAAGTTTGTGGTTCTAACTGTGTGTTTGAAGGCTGGATTAGAGACCTCATATTGGACATTGGTAAGCAAATGTTTTTACTATATTCTCAAATGTTCTACAAAATGTGATGGATGAATAATTTTATAATTTTTTCTTATTTATTATATTACACCCTTACAGTTTGTCAGCCCTCCCCACAGTATCAAACTAAACTGTGGTTACTGTGGGGAAAGACAGAATATCCACATAAAGGGCTTAGAATCAAAAAGAAGAACACTGGAATAATGCTTAAAGTAATCCTTAAACTAGAAAAATCAAATTACTCTGAACTGATTGTAACTGAACTTAAATTGTCTTAAAATGCAGGAATATTGCTGCTTAAAGTATCATTTTACTTTAAGAAATAGCTAACTGAAGTAGCAGAGTTGAATGAATACAAGGCATGGACATTTCATCCAATATATCAGAATTGCATTAAAAATACTACATAGCAAAGATCTTTTTTTTATGTCATAATGCATCCATTATGATTGTTCTGTTTTGGTTTTTTTTTGTTAACAGTTCAGCCATATAGCTATCTGGGGCAGCATAGCACTTTGGATAGTTTTTTTTGGACTCTACTCTTCTTTGTGGCCAGTCATTCCTATGGCACCTGACATGTCAGGAGAGGTAAAACTATATTTTAACTCATACCTGAATGTATACCTTCAGTGTGGTAGCCAGGTTTATTTAAAACAGAATGAATTTTTACTCTTGTGAAAACGGAGCTCAGCTAACAGGCTGTGATTGTATGGTGTAGTGAGGAAGAACAGGCAGGTAAGCTGCTTTGCTTCTTTAGTTCTTCAGTAAGTTGTAATTTTCTAAAGAGAAGTCTTACCAAATTTAGAACTCAGAATTACAGTGCTTATTTGGATGGTGGTTTTTTTTATAATGAGGTAGCGTAGTGCATTGGTTAAGGTTGTTTTTTCATCTTAAATTTTACAAATTTGCCAAGTATTCAAAATGGTAAAATGCCTTAAAAAAATTGAAATGCCATAACATTGCATGAGAAGCTGCTTGTCATGCACACATTTCTTTTTCTATTAATGTGCTTCTTGGAATGCATTATTGTGCTGTATCTTTAACCTTTTGACAGTAATTACTAGTTTCTCTTTCAGTTATTATCCCATTTGTGTAAACCTGCTCTGAATATTTCAGATAGGACTGAATCCATAAAAGATGCTTAATTACTGCCTGTGCTGATCTAATTAGGACTTCAGTCCAAATTCTCAAAACCGCTAAGTTCCAGAAACATCTGAAATTTAGTATTAATTTCCCAGATGCTAATGTCTGCTTTTGGGCGTGGCCAGTATCTCCTGAGCTGAGAACTTTGGTGTACATTCACAGTGGGAATCAGAAACTGAGAATACTTGCTTGTTTCAGAAAGATATTCTTCTAATGGTTCTCAAAGCATATCAACTAAATAAAGCCTTACACCAGTAAAAGAGTGAGTGCCTTTAATTCCACCACTGTGATATAATTCAGCAATTTAAAAATTCTTGCAGAATGTGGGAAATTTAGGTGTGTATCTCTCCCTCACTTGGAGGTAATTCAGACCAACAAATCTCACCTCCCACATAAGCAGTTATGGGAAAAATATAAGCACTTATATAAGTACTACATTTCAGTGCACACCTAAGGAAAAAAAATGAATTTGAAATTTTACAGTTTCTTGCTGGTTTTCCTCTCTATTATAACCTCTTACCCATGTAGATTTTGTGCATTACCACGTTGCCTCCACTACTCAAAATCACTTATATACATTATTCTAAATTAAAGTAATTGAAGCTATCATACTTTAGCATTTTTCTTCCTATATACTGTATTTTATAGACAAAATAGAATGTTTTGGGAATTTGTTGGTTTTCGGGATTTCATAAAAGCTTTATACATTGCTCTTTAAGAGTGATAAGCACTGTGGGAGTAGAAGAGTGTGTTACACTTGGTATGACATAAAAGCAGCTACTTCACTGTTGAAATAACTGAATATTTTGCTTAGTACATGTTCAGTCTTTGAAGTTACTGTGAGAAAAAGATCTTTTTGAAAGGAGTGTAGTTCCTATGAATTTGGAAGAACAGCTCTTCATAAAGAGACGTAGCTGTCAACAAAAATACTCTTGGGGTTTGAATTCAACATGACACCAAAGTAGTCTGACTTATGAAACCAAATTTGTTTATTTGTTGTGATAAAACTGTATCTGTACTCCAAATGGATGTTCTTATTTGTTAGTGTGTTTTCTTATGCATGTATGTGTATATAGCAACTTCCAATGTGTGTACGTGCATGCACTTGTTTGAGGGGGGTGTTGTTGTGTGAGTTTGGTTTTGTTTTCTAACAATGTAGTTAGGAGTCTGTAGCATTGGAATAATGTCTCTTAAAGACCTTATTTTCAAAGCTCTGGTCTCGCTTTTTGGGATGTACTGTGTGTGACTAAAAGTCCTGACGACAAATGCTATGGCTCAGATTTTTGTGTGTTCTCCTGGAAGCCCCCTCCCTGACCAGCAGGGCAGAATTCACTGGGTTTCTCAGAAGCAAGTCCAGACCTTCCAAAAGTATTCAAAGGAAAAGATTCACAAATCTAACTGTGGAACATTTCCTCCAAATTAGGAGGGTTTCAGGGTTCTGTTTCCCCTGCTTCACTGCTTATTACCAATCTGGATTAAATATTATCCAAATTTCTGGGTCTTCATTTTGGGGGGAGTAATATGTGTAGTAAATTTTCAGCGAGGGACTATTGCTTATTTACGGAGTGTGTTTGAAATACAGCTTTCAAGAACATTGGAAGAATTAAACAACAAAAACTAGAGTCTTACTTCATAGTTGAAAACTTTTCCGAGCCCATTCTTGACAAAAGGCCCCTATAAGTATTTCCCCACACTTCTAGCACATTTTCATCCTCCTCTAAGCTCTTTCCCAGCTTGACTTTTGCAGACCTCTGAGTCTTTACCAAACAATAATCAGTAATCTGTGTCTGTCTTGCCCTCTGTACCTATGTGAACCTGTTGTTTAGAAAAATAAAATATTTCAGTGTGTGTTTCTGGAGAATGTTGTTACTTCATAAAAGAACTCAATGATTTATTGAAGATTTTTTAATGGAATAAGAATTCATCCCATGACACATCCATTTTAGTCATCTGTCCTAACCTGAGAGCCTAAAATTATGTTACCATTCTGATACTAACATATTTTAGCTTGTTTAGTTCTTTAAATATAAAGTTTGGTTTGAGTCTTTCACGTCAGGAATCCAAAATATTTTCATAAGGGGTTTTTCTTTCCTATTTGATTCCCATTAGGTAATTTCCATTTTGGGTCCCAGACCTTCACGGTTTAATTGTACTTAATCTAGTACTAGATATCTGTTAGCCAGAGTCTGCTATTCCCAGATGTACTTAAAAGATCCTTTTCCATATTCAATAGTTACATTCTCATTCTTGTTCTTTGGCTGCACAGGTACAAACAGAAACAGCAGGGCTGATCTTTGAACTACCAAATTTACCTTTTCTGCTTATGGTGATCTGTCTTGGTAGTATTACCATTCTAATATGGTTCTTTTTTTATTGGTTAGTCTTTTCTTGGTATTAGCATTTAACTGAATTCTTTCTCTCAGCATATTATGGCCAATCTCCTCTATAAACAAAAGTTATGGGTTTTCTCTGTTAGACATGTTACGAATCAAATTGCAGTACACATAGCTGTTGTGGTTATGCGTACCACAACACTTAAAAGATGAATGTATTCAGCTGTGGTCTTTCTCCATAGCAACTTCCTCTTCGGATGTACAGGAGTGAGGAATGACTTCAGTTCTTCAGTGATTCTAGTGAAACTCAGTGTTTCCTGTCCACCTTCCTGTTACACCTCTTGCAGTGCAGACAGCCTCTATCTTGGTAGCAAGCTCTGTAGAATAACCAGAACTCATCTTCTCATCATGGCTTTACATTTCCTTTGCCAGATACTACTTCTTAACATTGTTTTTGAATCAACCCACATAGGTTTCCCTGTGAATCTTTTATGCTGAGGCAAAAGAGGATAGTCTAGCCTTTTCTTGCAGAAAAACTAATGTTCTCTGATTGCAAGCACAATTAAAAGTAGCATGATAAATCTCACCTTGCCACCATTCTCTAACTTGTCTAATTTCACATCCAGGTGGCTAATTAACTTTCTCAGGGTTACTCTTCAGCTCTGTTAGTTCAAGCTGTAGTGCAACCTTGCTAGCCATACTCTTGCTAACAGAACCTTCTTATCTTCCTAATTCTCGGGGAAGCTTTTTTAGTTTGTGTGTCATTCTCCTCTCCAGCTTTTTAAGGAAATGTTTATTGTGAAGCCTTTTTTCTTTTTTCTTGCTTTTTATCTTCAAAAGCACTTCCATCCTGTTTCTGTCTAAAGTCAACAGAGATAGCAGCTGATAATTTGTCTTCATAAGAGCTATTTCTGTCACCATGATTTATAGTATTATTTATTGTTTGTGTTTATATCGTCAAGTCTATAATCAACCTTCTGTTGGATACAGTCCACCCTTCATACCCACTTGCGGTGAGGAAGTCTGTGATCTTGCAATGGACTATTTGTATCCTCAGCTGAAGAAAATGAGAGGAGCTGGGGAAAAAGTAAAGGCATGTTCCTTAGTCTAGTACTTAGTTCTTCAGACTATCCTTACTCATTTTTCCTGTCTCATAGGAGATTTGTTCAAGTAAGAATTTCATAGAATCACAGAATCATAGAATGGCCTGGGTTGAAAAGGACCATAGTGATCATCTAGTTTCAACCCCCCCGCCATATGCAGGGCCGCCAACCACTAGACCAGGCTGCTCAGAGCCACATCCAGCCTGGCCTTGAATGCCTCCAGGGATGGGGCATCCACGACCTCCCTGGGCAACCTGTTCCAGTGTGCCACCACCCTTTGGGTGAAAAACTTTCTCCTAATCTCTAACCTAAACCTCCCCTGTCTTAGTTTAAAACCATTCCCCCTTGTCCTATCACTATCCACCCTCGTAAACAGTCGCTCCCCCTCCTGTTTATAGGCTCCCTTCAAGTACTGGAAGGCCGCAATGAGGTCTCCCCGGAGCCTTCTCTTCTCCAAGCTAAACAAGCCCAGTTCCCTCAACCTTTCCTCATAGGAGAGGTGCTCCAGCCCTCTGATCATCTTAGTGGCCCTCCTCTGCACCCGCTCCAAGAGCTCCACGTCCTTCCTGTGCTGGGGGCCCCAGGCCTGGACACAGTACTCCAGATGGGGCCTCACAAGAGCCGAGTAGAGGGGCACAATCACCTCCCTCTCCCTGCTGGCCACCCCTTTTTTAATGCAGCCCAAAACACAGTTGGCTTTGCGGGCTGCAAGCACGCACTGCCGGCTCATATCCAGCTTCTCGTCCACCAGGACCCCCAAGTCCTTCTCCGCAGGGCTGCTCTCAAGGAGATCTTCCCCCAGTTTGTATAAATACCTGGGGTTGCCCTGACCCAAGTGCAGCACCCTGCACTTGGCCTTATTAAACCTCATTAAGTTTACACGGGCCCACTTCTCCAGCCTGTCCAGGTCCCTCTGGATGGCTTTCCTTCCTTCCAATGTGTCGACGGCACCACTCAGCTTAGTATCATCTGCAAACTTGCTGAGGGTGCACTCGATGCCATCGTCTATGTCATTGATGAAGATGTTAAAGAGCACCGGTCCCAAGACGGACCCCTGAGGGACACCGCTCGTGACCGGCCTCCACCCTGACACAGAACCATTAATCATAACCCTTTGGCTGCGTCCGGCCAGCCAATTCCTAATCCATCGTACAGTCCATCCTTCAAATCCACACCTCTCCAATTTAGAGAGAAGGATGTGGTGAGGGACCATGTCAAAGGCTTTGCAGAAGTCCAGGTAGATGACATCCATCGCCCTTCCCCTGTCCACCGAAGCCGTCACTCCATCATAGAAGGCCACCAGATTGGTCAGGCAAGATCTGCCCTTGGTGAAGCCATGCTGGTTGTCTCGAATCACCTCTTTGTCTCGTATGTGCCTTAGCATAGCTTCTAGGAGGATCTGTTCCATGATCTTCCCAGGCACAGAGGTGAGGCTCACCGGCCTGTAGTTCCCCGGGTCTTCTTTTCTCCCTTTCTTAAAAATGGGAGTAATATTTCCCTTTTTCCAGTCTTCGGGGACCTCCCCAGACAGCCAGGATTTTTCAAATATGATGGAGAGCGGCTCAGCAACCACATCAGCCATCTCTTTCAGAACCCTAGGATGGATATCATCCGGTCCCATGGGCTTGTTCAATTTCATGGGGAGGACTCGGACTTGTTCCACCGTTACAATGGGACAGAAACCACTCCCCACACCCTCACCTAGAGGCTCAGGGTCCTGGCAGATACGAGAAGCCTGACCACCGGTGAAGACTGAGGCAAAGCACTCATTAAGTACCTCAGCTTTTTCTATGTCTAAAGAAGCCAGCTCCCCATTACCTTTCATCAGGTAATTTATGGATTCTGCCTGCAGATATCCACAGTAATCTGCTTCCTGACTGCCTGGTTCTCCATTTCAGTACCTCTAACTATTTGTTGTATACCAGTAAGGCTTCATTTTTGTATTTACAGGAAATTGAGGGACTCCCTTTATAATAAGCCTAATAAGCAGATTTCTACTTAGTTCTTAATTAACAAGGAACTATGGGGTGTTTGTTAAACTCTAAATAGCAAAGAAAGACTAGAGGCATTACAAGAACTCACTTGTAGGAATTGCACTAGGAGTTAATACAGATCTGGTTTAATATTATAACAGTCAGTACTTTGGCATGTACGAAGGTGCAGATAACTAAAACTAATGAGGATGTCTCTAGGTTGTTGAGAAACTGGCTGGTTTGATGGTGTTGAGGAGGTATTATTTTAATAGTTCTGCAGTTTATAAGAAGTGGATATGTACAAAGACAATATCTGAAATCGATAAACTGAAAAGGGTTTTCATAAGCTTTTCTGCAGCGAGCATTTTAGTCTTCTTTTCATCTTTCTCTCTTTACTTAGAAGGCTTTTTAAAATCTGAGCTAGCTGTTTTGACAGATGATTTAATAGTGAGGAAAAAGGGAATATTCTCTGTTCATTTTGGCGTGTAGTTTCTTAACAGTATATCTTCATCAGTGCATTAGAAATGTTTTGCAGCCAGGATTTCTAATCTGCCAGTAAGCCATGAAAGGGAGTATTTATCAGCATTTTTTTCTTCATAAAAAATAAGAACTTATATAAAAATCTGTACATTGCACTTAATAAACAATGTTAATTCATTTTAGAAAGTCCTAATACTGAGCACGAGGGTACAACAAATTATTTTTCCTCCTTGCAGGATTTTTAAACGCTACAATAAACTAGGCTTCCCAGCTCTCATTTTGGATTACTTCTGAATTCCCCTGGGAGCCACTTTTGTGGCAGATTCCATTTGGTTTCACAAGGCCTAAAGGGGGAAAACTTGGCATAGACCACAAATCTCTCACATTAGGAACAATTTGTAAACCACGAACAGAGGCGGCCAGAGTCCGTCCCCAGAACAGGCTGCTCCTGTTAGTGCCATTGTCTGAAAAGGATTGGTTTGCCATTTCCCAGATGACCTGCCTATGTGTAGAGAGATGTGAAAAGTTAGAGACAAAAATGTTTTCTACAGAGTGAGGGGGGAGCTTTCTTGTACAGAAAGGAAGGAAATACCTCTGTGGGATTTTATTTTTTCCCCTCTTCGACCAAAAAATACAAAGAGGCCCTCTGTCTTTAATGCGAATGTCGGCTTTAAATCTTTTAGGTTTGGATTAACTCTGTAAAAGAAGAAAAATCTGACAGGCTTTCAAATATGACGCAGAAAAACTTTTTTCTTTCCTCAATTCATGTTGTTCATTTGTAAAGCCAAAGGCTGGATGGGCTGAATAGTAGGCGCCAGTTGTTTCTCCATTCATAGTTAGCATTACAATGGTCAGAATTAACATCCTAAGACCTACATTATCACTTTTGCTGTTTCACCAGCAAACATTTAATACAGGGTGGCTAATGCAAGGACAGCTCTTTGCTGTGTTCTTATAAATTTAAAAATGTTGTTAATAATAGGAAGTAAGAGTCATAATTACTTCAAATTGTGTTTTTTTTTCTGCTTTTTCTTGTTTTTTAGGAGACTTCAACTCTCTAATTGCTATTTAATTATAAAATGTTTTGCGAAATGTAGTTGTGATAGACATTTCCAATTAGCTGCTGATTTAGGAAATTAGTATTTCGTCAAGTATGTCAAAAGTCATGTTTGGTTATGAAGTGACTGTGTGGCAGTGACTCTAGCCCCGGCACCAAGCACAGCCCCTTGCTAGCTATTATGAAGAAAGTTAACTCTATCTCAGTTTAACCCAGTACGCTGTGCTAATACATTTTCTCCATTTCCTGATACAAAATATTCTTTTTTTTCCTCCCCTGAAAATGTGAATTGTTTTATTTTGAATATGTCACTACTCAGGGTTTACACCTTTGCTGACAGATGTTGACAGAAATAATTACTAGAATCTCAGGGTAATATCTATGTCCTTTTAACAAAGCAATGGAAAGTTTACCAAATTTTCAGTTAAAATACATTCTAATACTTTACGAAGACTGGCTGTCAGTAGGAATTTGGATACAAAAACAAGGTAAATAGAACTTTTTACTTAGGTGAGAATTATTTTTTTATTTTTTTTAAATAATTCACTTTTGGTTTTACACATGAACTAGTATATTCTAAAATGTTCATGTATGTGCATTCAGAAATTGGACTTTAGCTACTGCAAGCCACCTGCATTTGTCTGCTAATTAATTTTAGTAAAATTTCAGCATATTTATTTTAGTTACATACTGAGATTTAACCTTTGAAAGGAGTTAGTCTCCAAGTAATGAAGCAAAGGATTTGAAAGGGTATCATTGTGTAGCAATGTTACTTTCGATCTCTGTGCAACCTAATTACATTACAAAAGTATTTTTAATACTGACTGCAAAACAATCTTTCAGTAATATGCTTCATTAAGTAGTTCTCATATTCCTTGCATCCATAATATTATTGATGTAGACACTTGGGCATGAATTACAAAGCTAGATAACGGGGTTTTTTCGTTACTGTGCATTTGTTTTGGCTTTTTAGTGTGTTTTAGTTTTTGGTATGTTTACTAACCAAGTTATGACAGAATAAATTCCTATGTATTTATACAAAGTGGTGTATAAAAAAGCAAGCACACAGCTAAAGCAGTGATCTAGTTTGCAAACATTTCACCACGCGTTAATGTGTTAGATCTTCATTTAACAATATGTTGCATACTTCCATAATTGTGTAACTAGTTGTTTTCTTAGTTCTAATTTTTAAGAAATTTCTTGAACGAGTGACAGTGTGGAACTGTGGTTGCAAAACGATTGAAATAGTGTCCAATATTCCTGTTGAGGGTCAGGGACCATTATATCCTGTCAGGGTTGATTGCAAATAAGAGATTGTGCTCATAATGTATTGATAAAGATGGGGGGGGGGGGGGGGGGGGGGNAGTGGGGAATGGAGGATTTTCGATAAATCTGATTTTAATGGAAATGTCTACAATCAGCATAATGGTGTAGAGCAGCATTGTGGAGGGGTAGATTCCCCATCTCTCAAAGAGATAAGCAGTGTGATATTTCTAACAGCTTCTTTAAATGAATTACTGCTTGCTGTCTACTGGACTTCTATAGAAGCTCAGGGGATTTTTAGAAAGGAGGTAAAAGTTTTATTTCACATTAGAGAGTCTAGAATGGTTCATTAAAATTTGCTTTTGATACACTCAACCAAGTAATTCATATTTCTAAGGTTTTTTTTCCCTATTTCTTGTCATGACATCATCACATTCTGTGCTTTTTTTCCCCCCAGGCAGCTATGATGTTCAGCTCTGGAGTGTTTTGGATGGGACTTCTATGTATTCCTATGACAGCTCTACTTTTTGATGTAGTATACAAAGTGTGAGTAACAGAAATGCCAAGGTTTATGGGAGAAAGTACTGAATTTTAAATATGTGTTCTAATCATTAATATAAGAAAAGCAAATGAAGATCAGCTCTGGTGATTATATAAAATCATTTTTCACCTTATTTGTTTTTGACAGATTTTATTACAAGTGTTATTAGTATTTAAATGGTTCAATAATGTAATGTCTATTTTATAAATATTTGTTGTTTCTAATTTGCAAGAACAGCTGATAAAATACATTATTTAGACTTGCTTTATAATACTGTTTGTAAAGACTAATTTTAAGTAATCTGGAGAAATCGATTTGTAAATTGAATGTTTATATAATTGTTAAAACAATCTGTTATTTTCAAGAAGAGTAAATCTGGCAGTATTTTGTATTACTTACAGAGTAAAGAGAGCTACTTTTAAAACACTGGTAGATGAAGTTCAGGAGCTAGAAGCAAAGTCTGAGGATCCTGGAGCAGTTGTGCATGGCAAGAGGTACTGTAAAAATCTGGAGATCATTATCTTTAAAAAAAGAAAGCTAAATATTTTCACTCTTATGCATGTATCAAAGACAAAAGGTTATTTTTCAAAAATCCATACAAACAAAAGGCATCTGTAAAGAGGGTTTGGGTCTACTGAGCCTGTATGGTTTTTTTTTTTCATATGGTTCGATGTAGGTTTTTACCAAAGGCTTTAACTGATGTGTTTCTTTNTTCTCTCCTATGTATGGGACAAACTCTCTCAGAAAACCCCTGTGCTTGCAAGCCCACACATAAGTCAGATGTGTAAAGAAAGGGATGACAACATATACAAAGAAAATGAATTTGCAAGAACAGCTGATAAAATACATTATTTAGACTTGCTTTATAATACTGTTTGTAAAGACTAATTTTAAGTAATCTGGAGAAATCGATTTGTAAATTGAATGTTTATATAATTGTTAAAACAATCTGTTATTTTCAAGAAGAGTAAATCTGGCAGTATTTTGTATTACTTACAGAGTAAAGAGAGCTACTTTTAAAACACTGGTAGATGAAGTTCAGGAGCTAGAAGCAAAGTCTGAGGATCCTGGAGCAGTTGTGCATGGCAAGAGGTACTGTAAAAATCTGGAGATCATTATCTTTAAAAAAAGAAAGCTAAATATTTTCACTCTTATGCATGTATCAAAGACAAAAGGTTATTTTTCAAAAATCCATACAAACAAAAGGCATCTGTAAAGAGGGTTTGGGTCTACTGAGCCTGTATGGTTTTTTTTTTTCATATGGTTCGATGTAGGTTTTTACCAAAGGCTTTAACTGATGTGTTTCTTTGTAGCTGACTGTTATGTTTCTAGTTATTATGTACAGAACAAACTTGAGGTACAATTTTAGTTCTGTCACTATTGACTGTGTTAACAATAATACAAAGTGAGTTTAAACTTGCATCATTCACTAGTATAGTTATAAATTGGACCTAAGCACAGTATTTATAAAAAAAAAAAAA
>VZTO01027104.1:14696-50077 GCA_013400615.1 Syrrhaptes paradoxus
CCCCAGCTTTGTATGTTGAGCACAATATCATATGGTATGGAATATCCCTCTGGTCAGTTGGGGTCAGCTCCCAGCTTCTTGTGCACCCTCAGCCTCTGCTTCTCACACAAGTCAAGCAGAAAAGGCCTCGGCTCTGTGAAGCACTGCTCAGCAGTAACTAAAACATCCCTGTATTCTCAGTGCTGTTTCCAGCACAAATCTAAAACATAGCCTCATCCTGGCTACTATGAAGAAAATTAACTCTATCCCACACAAAAACCAGCACAGTAACATAGGGGCAAACAGCACAATATGTCTAAGATTTACTGAAATTGAATAGAAGCTGATTTTATATCTAATGCCAGTTCAGAGCAAACAAATTTGACTAACCTCTATGAGGTAAGAAATAATTTTAAGACTTCACAAGAATTCCCTTGTTAGATCCTCCTTCATAGTTTCAGGCAGGTAATTTGAAAAGGGAAAAGGTGAAACTGAACAATTGGACAATTTCTATGTGTAAACTCAGTGTAAAGGTGTGCACTCACTGAAATACTAAGGAATTTTTAACCCTAGTTGAACTGGTAGCAAGAGCTTGCTGAATGGATGTAGGAGATGACAGAGTCACCCCCTCCCTTCCCTTCAAATTCATTAGTGCCATTTGGCTGAACTAGAGCTTTCTTTCCTGGTCTTCTCCCAAGGCTTCTCTTGTATTCCTAAATTCAGCTACTTTTACTTCAGTTGCTTAGGCAGTATGCTCTTCCTTCATCCTACAAACTGTCTTCCAAATCCCTTCTTATTTAGGTGAGAGGAACTTGGTGTTTCCACCACCAGTAATATAATTACCTTTTTATCCCACAATAAAGTAGTTGGGAGGCTTCATGAAAGCTGTTTAGTTACCTGCCAGAATGTCTTTCTTAGATCCATTCCTTCTCCACAAAGTTCTTTTTAGACCTGTATTCTTTGAAGTATACAAGCATCCACCTAACATGCAAATCAATGGATATTAGACGTCTTAATATCTCTCAAGGATTTATTCCGTCCATTTTTTTTAATTATATCTTAATTGATGTAATAGAGCCAAAACCTCACCCTTTATGGAGAAAGTATTCTTTATTAAAGGAATGGTCTGATGGACTGACTTACATGTATCTTCAGAAATCTCACTGAACTATTGTAGACATTTTTGAGTCTCCTAAATTGCAGAAATCTGGATTAACTAGTTACTAGTGCAGAGTAAGTAGTTAAATTGGTAAAGAATGTCCTCTACATCTGTTTTAAACGTGTACATGAGACTTTTTTATTATTGCATTGTAGTGCTTGTCGTGCAAGAAAAAATAGTTATTTTTTTACAACTTACTGTATATCCTTTAGCACCAAATAATGTTTCTAGTGTGCATACCTCTGGAAGTACCTTTTTATGTTGTCATAGAAGAAGGGATTTGTTCTCATGAAATGCCAAATAACAGGTCAGGATTCTACTATTGGCTAGATGCTGTAATCAGACAGCATCTGAATGTGTACTTAGAAGTATATTAGTGTTAATTTTTATTGTTTTTTTTTCAGCTAGAATATATATTTGTGTCAGATTTTTAGAGCAGTGTTGACCTGTTACTGCATGCATTTAAATACAGCTAAGATTGTAAGGCTTTACCTTTTGATGTTTTCCTATCAAACAATCTTGGGATGGGAATTTTCTATTTACATTCTAAATTTGCACTTTCAGCTGTTTCTTAAAATGAGGATAAAAATTGACATTTAAATTGAAATAATTTAAAATACTGTACTTTGAAGATCTTAATTGTATTTTAGTATATGCTTTAAAAGTAGGAAATACTAATATAGTCTTAAAATCTGTCATCCCTTGTATTTTTACTGTGCTGATTTGAAAGGGTTTTTAAACTGTTATAACTGAAGGCTCAGGAAGAGCATTCCTATTGTATCTTGCTGTTTCAATGTGTGTAAGGATGTGTAATCAGATTTTTCCCCAAAACTGTCCAAAAATACTTTATTCTGTTGTTCTGTAGGCAACACATTGAAATTGGTTTTATCACATACATTTGTCAGTTAAGTAGGAATATACCTTGAGCAAGAAGGTACAAATTTTGCATGGTCACTTTTCCAACAGAAAGTAAACTTTCATGTTGGAATACTATTGACTTGAGGGTGCCTTGATAGCATAAGAGCCATTATAATTGAAATGCCGCAAAGCTATTTCTACTTAAAACTGAAATGACAAAGGTAAAACATGTGGAAACGTCTTCAGTGCTGCTTCATTTAATCATTGTTGTTCATTCAGTCCACTTGGAAATTATTTTTAGACCAGCCAAGTGGTTGGTCAGGAATATATAAAGTAGTAGATTTTTTCCTATAAATGAGATAAATTGCCTGTAAATGTATAAATTTAATGTTCAAAAATTGTTAATATTCTGCTTGTCCATGTAGATACACATAATGAGCATAGGCGTTTAGTTACTATGATTTATCATTGGTTAATTATTAAACCATGTTTTCTTAGCTTCCCATGTAAATTTCTAAAAATGCTTTTGAATGGCAACAGAGTGACTCGTAATAAAGAGCCTGCGGTATTTCAAGTACAGAAATAGAGCAGAATTTAATACCTGAATAGCTGGAAGCACTTTTCACAAATTATTTCCCAAAGTATTTCCTACTTAATTTGTGTTTTCTGTATGAGCAATCAGATCAGTGCAGTGGAAACTTCATTATACATAAACTAAGAAATGTGCATACTTCATGTTCTTGTAAAACTTAAGGCAGTATTTTCAGTGCTTAGCATTGAAGCAATCTGAACATTTAATTCTGGAACCAAGCAAAGAATAATGATAGTACCAAAAATGCTAGAATAGGCCTGCTATGTTTTTAGTAAAATAGGCTTTTATTAGAAAATAACACCTCTCAAAAGGAAACATTTGATAGAAATTTGCTGATTTCAAATCATATTAAGAAGAATTTCTCAGATGTATGGCAAAGGAGATACAGCTGATAACTGTATCTAAGTATTCTCATGGTCTTCCACCTCTTTGACCTTCCATCTTAGGTGAAGATACTTATTTCACTTTTTGTATCCTTGTGGTTTAAACCTCAGTCCCTAATTTTTTATTAATCTTCTCACTTCAAGAGTTTGTAGCTCTGAACTAAAAAACAAGGCTTCTACACAGCCTAGAGGAGTAATTACAATGGAAGCAAAAAAAAAAAAAAAAACCACTTTTCATGGAAGCAATGTTTTTGTACCTCACAGTATCCTCCTAATATCCAGTCTAAATCTGCCCTCTTCCAGTTTAAATCCGTTACCCCTTGTCCTGGTCTCTATATGCCCTTGTAAAAAGCCCCTCCCCATCTCTCCTTTAGGCCCTCTTTAAGTACTGCTACAAGGTCTCCCCAGAGCCTTCTCTTCTCCAGGCTGAACAACCCCAACTCTCTCAGCCTGTCCTCATAGGGAAGGTGTTCCAGCCCTCTGATCATCATTGTGGCCCTCCTCTGGACCCACTCCAACAGCTCAACATCCTTCTTGCATTGGGGGGCCCAGAACTGTACGCCAAATGTGGTCTCACAAGAGCAGAGTAGAGGGGCAGAATCACTGCCCTCGACCTGCTGGCCACACTTCTTTTGATGCAGCCCAGAACACAGTTGGCCTTCTGGGCCACAAGCACTGGCTTGCTACTGGCTCATGTTCAGTTTTTCATCTACCAGCACCCCAAAATCCTTCTCCTCAGGGCTGCTCCCAAGCCATTCTCCCCCCAGCCTTTATTTATGCCTGGGATTGCCTTCATCCCTGTGCAGGACCTTGCACTTGGCCTTGTTGAACTTCACGAGGTTGGCATGGGCCCACCTCTCCAGCCTGTCCAGGTCCCTCTGGATGGCATCCCTTCCCTCTAGCCCATCGACTGCACCACACAGCTTGGCGTCATCCACAAACTTGCTGAGGGTGCACTCCATCCCACTATCCAAGTCACTGACAGAGATGTTAATTAGCACCAGTCCCAGTACCGATCCCTGAGGAACACGACTCATCACCGGTCTCTATTCAGAAATTGAGCCCTTAACCACAACTCTCTGAGTGTGACCATCCAGCCAATCCCTTATCCAGCAGGTGGTCTATCCACCAAATCCGTATTTTTCCATTTTGGCCACCAGGATGTCATGCGAGACAGTGTCAAATGCTTTGCAGAAGTTCAGGTAGATGACATCAGTTGCTCTTTCTTTGTCCACTGATGCCGTAACTCCATCGTAAAAGGCCACCAAGTTTGTCAGGCACGATTTGACCTTGGCGAAGCCATGCTGGTTACCAATCACTTTTCCTTCATTTTCCATTGGCCTTAGTAGAGCCTTCAGGAGGATTTGCTTCACGATCTTTGCAGACACAGAGGTGAGACTGAGTGGCCTGTAGTTCCCCCGGGTCTTCTTTTTTTACCGTTATTGAAACTGGGGGTTATGTTTCCGCTTTTCCAGTCAGTGGGAACTTTACCAGACTCCCATGACCTTTCAAATATGATGGTTAATGGATTGGCAACTTCATCCACCAGTTCCCTCAGGACCTACAGATGAATCTTGTCAGGTCCCATGGACTTGTGCACCTTCAGGTTCTTCAGGTCTTGAACCTGATCTTCTCCTACAGTGGGTGAATCTTCCCTCTCCCAGTTCTTGCCTTCACTTTCTGCAACTTGGGCGGTGCAGGCAGAGCCCTTGCCAGTGAAGATCAAGGCAAAGAAGTCATTGAGCACCTCAGCCTTCTCCTTATCCCTCGTGGCCAGGTCTCCAGTTTCCTTCTGGAGAGGTCCCATGTTTCCCTAGTCTTCCTTCTATCCCAGATGTACTTGTGGAAGTTCATCTTGTTCCCCTTGTTCCCTCTAGGCTGTCCCTGGCTAGATTTAATTCTGTCAGCCCTTTAGCTTTCCTAACCTGATCCCTGGCTGCTCAGACAGCCTCTTTGTATGCCTCCCAGCTAACCTGTTCTTGCTTCCACTCCCTATATATTTTCTTTTTGTGCCTGAGTAAGTCCAGGAGCTCCTTGTTCATCCACAGAGGCCTCCTGGCATTCTTGCATGCCTTCCTCTTTCTGGGGATTCACTGCTCCTATGCTTACAGGAGATGGCCCTTGAATACTGACCAGCTTTCATGGGCCCCCCTTCCGTGCAGGGCTTTGTCCCACAACACTCTGCAAAACAGGTCCCTGAAGAGGTCAAAGTCCACTCTCTTGAAGTCCAAAGTAGTGAGCTTGCTCTGCACCTTCTTTGACCCCCTAAGGACCTTGAACTCGACCATTTCAGGGTCACTGCAGCAAAGACTGCCCTTGAGCTTCACATTACTCACCATCCCCTCCTCACTGGTAAGGACAATGTCTACCATAGCACCTTTTCTCCTCGGTTCCTGTACAACTTGTAAGAGGAAGTTGTCATCAATGCATTCCAGGAACCTCTTAGATTGCTGGAGCCCTGCTGTGTTGTCCTGCCAACAGATATCGGGGTGGTTAAAGTCCCCCACGAGGACCATAGCTGTCTAACGCAAAGCTGTTTCTATCTGTTTACAGAGGGCCTCATCCACTCTGTCTTCCTAGTCAGGTGGCCTGTAGCAGACCCCCACTACATCATCTCCTTCCCTGCCCTCCCTTTAATCCTGACCCACAAGCTTTCTGGCAGCTCCTCACCCATCCTCAGGTGGAGCTTCATGCACTCCAGCTGGTTACTGACATAAAGGGCAACACCCCCTCCCCTTCTCCCCTGCCTGTCTCTCCTAAAGAGTTCATACCCTTCTATTCCTATGCTCCAGTGGTCAGAGCCATCCCACCATGTCTCAGTGATGCCAGTTACATCATAGCCCTGTAGACATGCACACATCTGTAACTCTTCTTGCGTGTTCCCCATACTCTGTGCATTAGTGTACGGGCATTTAAGTTTATTAATTTATATGTATTGGCAGTGCACAACGGTGCTTCAAACAGATGTTTTGCATGTACTGTGATGAGTGAAAACATTACCAGGTATCTAGACTTATGACCTCGCACATGCTTTTAATCATCTTAGTTCAGGCACAATTAAAAAAGGAGAATGGACACTTTTCATTTAATAATTAATTCCCACTTAACAGACTCGAAGATAAAGGGATATTGCAGTTAGTAAGTAAATATTTTTCATGTGTCCACTTTCTTTCCAGCTTAACTGAAAGAGCCCAACTACTGAAAAATGTTTTTAAGAAGAACCACGTGAACTTGTATCGCTCTGACTCTCTGCAGCAAAACTTGCTTCGTAAGTGTTCACTGACAAATAGAAATTAATATCCATTAATAATATAGAAGTAAAATTCTACCTTTCACTGCATTTGTTTATAGTAAAGCATCCTAAATGCAGTAGACTGTGTTCTTTGCCTGTTGGTAGGTTTCTCTTCATTCCTAAGATACCGCACAGAGTTCTGCTGTTTTATAATTGCAAAAATGATGAAACCACATGGGTTTTTCTACCTACTGATTGCTGAAAAGAGGTTTATTCCCCTCTATTGACCTTTGTTAAGTTGGTTTTATTAAAGCTTTAACAAAAAAACATCAGATCAAAACCTAATTGGTTTCTGTTTTGTTTTAAATCTGCAGATGGCTACGCCTTCTCTCAAGATGAAAACGGAATAGTTTCCCAGTCAGAAGTAATAAGAGCTTATGATACCACGAAACAAAGGCCTGAGGAATGGTGAAGGAACACAGCTCGGGATTTAGGCCTTATTAGTTATTTTTGTGAGACAGACTACCAGATCTGTGCTGGGAGCTGAGACCATGGCCCACTTATCAAAAATTTAAAGAGCTATGATGGTCTTGTTCCATCAAGTTTGGATTTGTGTATTCAGTAGACATAAGCACTGTGCAACTATACTGTAACACACCATCTCTAAATTTTTTAAAGAGTATTTGCTTAGCCTTTGTAAACAGATTGGAATTTACCTTGTATCTTGCCAGCTTGCTTATTTTACAATGAAGTTGAATCAATACTGGTCATATACTCAAAAGGCAATGGTCAGATCACTAAACATACTTTACATTGACAGATCATTAGCATCTGTGAAGGTTTTTAAGCGTTAATATATTTAAACACAGTTCATAACAAGCCTTTGATTTCAACAAGTGCTGAAAAAATACTATCTTAATGGTGTTTGAATTAACACCTTCTTTGAGAAAGATTTTGAGTCAAGATGTTTATAGATGTTTGTGTCAAACCAACCTAAAAAACGTTTGCCAAAGAAGTTCCATAAATGTTTTCTGTTAGAAATAATTTGAAAGGAAATTAACTCCAGTCCTGATCTCAGAACTGCATGCTTGAGTCTCCGCGCTTGGGGAGAAAGATTAACAGTACAGCGAGTCGAATCTGAGTGGCCTTTACGGCATTTGCTTTCAAACTGCAAGTCTTTGCACCTTTGGCCTTACACAAGCTTTTCCCTTGTTTTCATTTAGTATTGCGTATTGCATATGTTGAAAATGGCTGCCACCTTGTAAAACTGAGTATGATTTTGTTCAGTTTTTAAGAATTGCTCTGCCTTACTTCACTTTAGCAAACTTTAATTATTTTTGCAATGCTTAGTTGTATCTGCTTATACTATAGGTGCAAAAGAAAGTTTGTTTTAACTTATTTTTTAAATTAATTAAAATGTCAACTTTTTTATACTAAAATTATTTGAAATGCATACATTGAAATAGAAAGCAAAGAATGCCCTTTGCTAGTCTGTGGTATGTACTATTTCATTTGCACTAAAGCCACTTCCTATAAAGGTGTGACATAAATTGCAGCAGCCTCTTTACAACATACTGGTAATGCAGAATACCTATATACTCTCATCTGTAATTAAAAATGGAGAGGAAATGACTGCAGGAAAAGATACACACCTGGTATAAGGTGGGGGGTGGGGGGGCGGGAGGGAAGGAAGGAGTGAGGGAGGTGTTAAATGAAAATATTGTGGTAACTTTTTTAAGTAGTTCTACTTGGTAGTATAGTTATACTTCCCAGCTTACCACCCAACAGCCATCAGGTTTCAAACTAAGAAGAGCTACTTTAACTCTAGAATTTAGTTAAATCTTGTAGCTTTTTAGTCCATGTTTAATTCTAAGTTTAAAAGCCACCATAATTACATTTAAATACATTTTTCTATAGTAGCAGTTGGTTTTATTTTTAATTAAATTTCTGTCATTACATAAAATGATCTTTTTGCTTTGAATGGAGATCACCTAGATCGAAAAGGAGAACAATGACATCCCCAGTGATTAAATTAATAATTTCCTCTTTGCTTTGCAAATCATTTATTTTCAATTTAAAAGTAACAGGTCATCCAATCCCATCTTTTCCCTGCCCTCCTTCATCGGTTGTATACTTACTAAAGGTGACTTTACCTCCTTGCCTTTCATCTAACTGAACACTTAACATGTAACTTTATTGCACTATCCAAGTTTCTTACGCTCCCTTCTAAGAGAAACTTAAAAATACCCGTGGAAAGCCCAACAAAAGGCGCTATATGAAAGTACATATTTAGGAAGGCGTATCAATGGGAAGGCAGTCTGCATTTCATATGCATGTTATGCAATGTCTTCCTCTCACTTTCCCGGACTGATCTTTAAACAGAAGACAGAGGGACAAAGGGAAACGTATCCCACTAGAAACAGTACTGCCAGTCAGTCATGCAGACAAGAACTGCCTTCAGAAAAGCCATTTCAGGCATAGATAAATAGATGGATCAATATGGGAGGGCCAAATCACTTGACCTAAGGCAAGAAAAAATTTGGGGGCATGCCCCTTTCCTAAAATGAGTATCCCTATTTTTTTTGTCGTCCAAGGGATAATGACCAACTTCAAAACATTTCTGAAATTAACCATGACACTGTTGCTCTTTTATAATCTTTCAGGCTACTTAACTCATATAAAATTACTCAATCCGTACATACTCTCTTTATGGGTAAATTTCTTCTTATTATTGGTGTTTTTCTGTTTTAAATAGTTTAATTGCTGGTTTTTCAGAAAGGGACATGAGGACTAGAATACATTGTAAAATATTAACAATGAGAAATTTACATGATCTCTCATTCTTCCTAAGAAATAAAATTCTGTCTCACCTTCGTAATACAGTTTGTGGAAAATAACACACAGTATATCCCCAATTTAACTATCTTAAAAAGGAAGAAAGCACCTGAAACAGTTTGAAGATCATAAACTCATGAGTCATGAGACTCTAATTTATGGTTTTTAAGATAATCGTATTGCAGCTTTTCATCCTTACATCTTTACAGAATTTGAAGTAGTACGTTTTCCAGTTTTATTACTTCTGATGTGTTTCTCTCCTGTCTATACTTTTTCTGGTAATTTGTGGTTCTGCCACTTCTTGGAAATAGTAAAAAAGACAATATGGCAATTCTGTGTTTTTTGATTGCTCATATCATATTAAAATATAAGGTTATCTTAGTTATGTGAGCCCATTTTTAAATCAGGTCACTTTATTTTCCTGTTGAGTACACAGTAATATATAATCTGTTACCATCCTGTTAGTACGTCATACCTTTGTCAAAAAGAGGGGATTGTGCAGATCTTTATTTAAAGGAAAATGCTCATAATAATGCCTCTGCTATTGTCTGAAACTTCAAATTTGTATTAAATATAGAATTCACATGGACTTTTCCATCTGTTTCATGTGCACTGCATTGAATTAAATTAATTAAAATTTAAGAATTAAATTAAATTTAAAGAATTAAACAGTTTCATCAAAAAGTTGAGCCAGTGCCACTTAGAAAATGGGGTATCTTATATAAAGTGTTGCTTTAATATTTTAAAATATATACATACATATATAAATGATTCAAAAGAGTAAGTATCAGGAAACAAATGTTAACAAGCCTATTGATAATTTGTATTTGGAATTTTTTCTTGCCATTTCCTAATTTTACACTTATTTTTGCAAAGCAGTTTCAACAGATTTATACTTAGTCATCATTCTATTTGTATAAAATTATAAAATATTTTGGAACACTAAGAGACAGCTGAAGATTCCTGTATGTCCAGATGCATCTATAAAATTCATTGTGTTAAAAAGATGCATGTTAAAAAGTTGTTACATTTAAACCCATCTTGAGCGAAGAGAAATTTGGAATTGTGTTAAATTTAAGGAGAGAAGTTATTTCGCTTTTTTTCTTATGTATTGTGTAAAAGCACTTGTAGTTCTGATGAATTTATCATTCTGTTTGCATGAGGCAATATTTCTTACGTGTTCTGAGGCAATGCATGGTGGTTGCTGTTCCCTCTTTTATAACACCTTCGTTAAAAGTCTGCTCATAATATATCAAGAAGCTAGTGCTATGTAAGCAAATGAGTTTGTCAATTCAGCTTTCTTGGTACTGAATGTTTTCACTGGTAACAACACTCAACAAATGAGTTTCTCCTTCCCCCCCTCTTCCCTCGCTCCCCCAGTTTCCTTGCTGTTAACCAACAGATCTTGATTAAACAAAGGAATATTTTAGCATTCCAAACCTGGTTCCTGCTTATGCATACCCTTACCCACATAGGCTTCAACTGGGCTGTTTGTGAGTGTAAGGACTACTCATCTGAGCAGTGATGTGCAAAGTTGGGCACTTTGGGGGGTTGATACTTTAAATTAAAGGAAAGCATTTCCATATTGAGAGTGATTTGTAATTGCAAAGCCGTGACCAGACAAGTTTTTTTTAAAAATCATGTTTTATGGTGTTTATTGTAGACCAGAAGCCATAAATGCATTGTTTTTCTACTTCAACGTAGTTGATTTTCAGTGTTTGATATGTATGAACCACTGCAGAAAGCAGTCAGTCTGTAATGACAAAATTTGTATTCAAGGTAAAGTGAGGTTTTACAGCTCCACTAAGCCATTACTGCTGAAACTGTCATGGAAATCATGAAGCTGCATGAATGAAGACTTTTTGACTCGGTGTTTATGGTAGTTTCTCAGGTTTAGTTTTAACTGGTAAATGCACTGTGTTTTATAAATAGTTCTTCTCTTTTAGTAACACATTCAGTTCTATGCAGTGTTACATGTCATTTGGCATTTGGTGAATGTGCATGTTTTGAACTGCAAATTTTAAATGTTTTGTCTTTTAATTGTTAAAAAAATGAATAAACTTTGCCATTAAATTAAGAAGCGTTGCTGAATTGATTGATTGCAAATGCTAGGGATTACTTTCAATGGAAAACCTGTATCTCTTCACTGTTTTTTTTTGAATTCTTTAATATGGGACATATCAGAAATAGCATTTCACAAATACCAGACAATTCTTATTAAGGTAAACTGAAAAAGTAGAAAATAATTTTAGTGGTTTTTAAACACCTATTTTAAGATCATTTTTTCAGTTCTAATGTGAACTCCAGAATCAGTTTTAAAAACAACAAAAAAAGAAAAAAAAGAGCACAGGAGTCTGCAATTCAGTGATTTGCAGCAGAGCCCTAACATACTCTGGTGGTGATTCCATAATTTTGAAAGAGAAGTATGCAATACAAGAATGATAGAGTGGGAATAAGGAAACATCTCCTTTTTCAGATGACAATTATAAACACTCTGTCCTTTGGCTATGATAGTAGTGGGTATTTCTTTCCCCTAACAGTACCCACCCACTGAATAAAAATCAATATATCCAAACCTCAACTAAGTTTTGGTTGTAGATGGGTGACTTATTCTTTATATGCACACTAGATAATTAATTTATTTTGTAGATTTTGTATTCTGTCAAGGCAGGTTTGATAACAGATGCATCTTTCACACTGTCAGTTTCATGATACCCAGCTTTAATGCTAGAGTTAGTTTAAGGAGATTCTTCTACCTCAGGGTATGTCACTGCTGCCTATTACACAGACACTGAGGCCATTGAAATTATTTGGGTTATAATCCAGTTTATAGCGATCAAGGCTCACTTTCCAATCCTTTCCCTCCTTTCTTACGGCAAGTGTTATTTTTGAGCTAAATCCTTTCACTAGCCTGATTTACACCACAGCCCCCTGAATTTGCACGGTTTGTAGATGGAGAGAATAAAAAGAACAGAAAGGCAGTTCTCCTCCTGCCACTGATAATGAAGACAGCATAGCGTGGAATTACAGCCTCGGTGTAATAGCGAAGCAAAAACTACACGAGTATTATGGAGCAGGAGCCCCCTCAAAAGCAGAAGCTCTGTTCGGAGCAGTTCAAGTCCACACAGCTCCTCACAAAATGCAGAAAAACAGCACTGAAAATTGACTCGCTCTCCTTCATGTCACTGTCAAGCTGTAACTGACAGCAGTGACAAAATAATTTTGAAATTGTCACTTTTTTTAAATTCCAGTGGGATTACTATTACAAATAATCCATGAGTTTATATAACCATATACTGTACCATTTATGTTGTTTCAAATAAAATCCTTCAGATGTTCTTGCAAATACATGTAGTTTTTCCTAGCACTGAAGAGTTTTGATGCATTTTGGACATGCTTAAGAAAATCAAAGTGCAGAAACACGAAACAAATGGCTGATATAGTTAGTGTCACTATGATTCTTTGCCCACAGAAGGCCCAGGTCTCAGACATGCCTGGCAATCGAAGCATTTTGTGCATAATGGGTGTGAATGACAGCAATCAATTTACTGTGATTTTTTTGTTTCATGTTGATTTATCTTGGTGTCACTCTAGTAAAATGACTACAAACTATATTGCAAAAGAAATAGTTAAACCTGCTGTGTTCAAAAATAAGCATGGCAGTAAAGCAAGTACTGTGTAAACGTTACTTCTGATAGGAAGAAATTTTTTTTAGTGAATTCCAGCATACATCTAAGCCCTTCAAGCTGTTTCATTAGTCATTAAAACTATGTATCAGAATGCCGTTTGTGCTGTCTGCAACTTTTAGAAAAATGACTGTTTTCTATGAATCACAGGAGTATCTAGTGCCAATAGGTCCTTTTCATTAGGAAGGAAATTCAGCATTCTCACCTGCACCCTCAAGCCATACGGGTTAGAAACTACTGGCCCAGTCCACAAGCGTTTTGGTCTGTGGCCACCTCCCTTCTCCCTTCGGCTATACAGGTCACTTCCACTGTAGCTACATGAACAATAACTTACAGATACTTCTTACCTTCTAGATTCTTGTCTATTTGCAGATGGTGCATGATGCCCACCTCCCCTGCTTTACAGGTAACACAGTACAGCTCTTTTAACTACATCTGATCCCAGCCTTGGACCCCTTGGTTGCACTCTGGCTACCAACCAAGCGCTTAGTACTCTATAAACTTACAGATTTATATAATATAATATAATGATAATATAACATCAGTGCAATTATTCCTGTGGTCAAGTTCTTCAAGCATCTTATGAGGTCAAATCCATTATTTAGCACCAGGGAAGAAAGGAAGCAGGTCAGAGGGGTTTACCCTGCTAGGCGGAATTTCACCCCACACAGCAAACTGCACAGCCTCTACTTAGGCTGAATAATCATTAAAATCTGCAAGGCTGTATGCAACTGTAGCGAAAATCCATCCCTACATTTAATACATGAATACATCTGGCCATAGAGCACACTGAGAGCATCACGCTGAAGCAGCCTGACCTGCTCTGTGCACACCACTGAAGGTTAATAGGCAACAACCGATCCCAACTCATGACTTCTCTGTGCACAGCCTATCCTAGAGGAAAACACGGAATTTCAGATGCCCATCACCCATGGCAGTGCCTCTGATGACTAATTACTCTCGAAAGGTACATAACATTGTACCTTCTTACCTAAAATTAATCAAGTTCCTGCTTCCAGAAGGATCTGTGTTGCCTTGGTTCACTACATAAAGAAAAATTTCTACTAATTGAAGACTTACTGTAAATTGTAAAAAATATGGTTTGTTTTACCATCTGTTTCTGCTGTAGACAGGGATGATCAGCAGATCTCGCGGGATGCTTCTGAACAACAGAGCTGGTATTTGTTGCAGTATTAAATGATTTTTCAAAACGGTTGGTAACAGTCCTGTATTTCTTAGCCATTCAGAATGTGAAGTGAATCCTATGAAATATCAACAAAGGTGGGCAAAAATGTACCTGCCCCCTTCCTTGAAGACTGTTTCTAAAAAACATTGCGAGCCAAAAGACTTACCTTTCAATTCATCTGCCAGGTACTTGAGCTTGAAATCTATTTTTTAGTTTTTTATAAAATATATATAATTATTTTAGTTTGTCATTAACAATTACAACATTCAAACGAAAACCTATTGCTTAAAACGTTCTACACAACTTAAGTTGCATTTCTGCTTAGAAACCACATTTCCAGCAGAAACATCTATTGGATTGTAATGGTAATTATGTCATTAAAAAACATGTTTAAAGGGTTATTTCAAAATATTTTTTTAAAAAAATGCTAAGATACCGATTGTTAGATATTTACTAAGAAAACAAATGTATTCAACTCTTGAGGAAGAACAAATGAAGATTTTCTCAAGTACAGAGGAGTACACTGTAGTTCAGCACAGAAGCGATATCATTTTAAGATGCACCGATACGCTGATACTTGTCAAACAAGTCAGCTATGGTGTAGGCAACAGCTCCTATACACAGGGAGCTTGGGGCTGATAAAATAGGAAAGTTCAGCCTCCAGTACTGCAGATTCTGACACACAGAATTACTTTGTTTGTTCCCAAAAATAAGTATACAGAGCAGCCCTTTAACGACTGCATTTTTTTATTGCGTGTTTTCCGTTTGCTTGCTGCATGTGTTCAGTTTAGATGCATTTTTTTTTTCTTCTTCCATTTGGTTTGTTGGTTTACTTGGGTGAAAGAATTTAGAAGAGCAAACAAAATGTATTCCTAGGGCAGGATGTTTTAAATCTAACTAATCAATGTGTGTTTTACCACATTTTTACCACAGATGCATATAAAAGACATTAATGCATTTAATGGATCTGTTAGTTCACTATATTTTCAGAATTTTATATTCTATTAAATCTGCACACCAGGGGCACAGTTAAAGAAGTAAATCATTTACAAAAGCAAAATTAACTGTTTTTAACAGGAAAAAATACAGTATAGTTACACCATCAAAATGAAAACTTGCTCATCACACACTATCTGTATAGAGACATACAGATGACACATTTCAACCACACAGTTTATTGACCATGTTTTTGGGTGTGTGACTACTAAATTAGAGCTGTCAATGCTGTAAGTACATTTTAAATTACAACCTTTACATTTTTATACATGGCTAATTTTACAAATAGAACTTTATGATCAGTTTGTCCAACTTACACATGTTGCCGAGCAAAAAGCCAACAATAAATACTTCCTTCTGAAAAATGCTTTAACACCGTTTTTAGAATTGTATGCAGATAAGTTATTAGTGATATTGCTGAACACACACTGCTTTTCTGCTATATAATTATTTGGCTGCTTGGGATTGGCACATTTTCAACTAGCCTAATTAGTACTAGTTTTATCTATCTTAGTTAAAGCTTATTAATACAAATATGCAGTGTAAGTCCAGGTGTATTATGTATATTTTTAAACAGCCATGCATTCTGACATCTGTAGTAAAATACTTCCTTTTATTTTCATTGCTCATGGACGTGGGAACCAGTCACCCATTTTCAGGATCCGCAAACTCTCCTCTTTAGTTAGTATTACTCTTCTCATACTTCGGCTTACGGCTGCTTTGTAGAACTACTTGGATCATTATCAGTGGAATGCAGCCACCGTTTGTTAACTAAGTTATTAGCACGTAGGGTTAAAATGTCATTTATAACACCATGAAATGAGTACCTTTATCCCAAAATGGTTTTTTCTACTTGTCTCAGAACACATTCTGCACAGATTAGACTGCAGTTTCTAAAGCAACTAAATTTGGAATATTTTACAATTCATTGGTAAGTGTGATCCAAGTACAGAAGATGAGATCCCCAGCGAGACCTTGCACTTCCTAAGGGCAACTCACCCCCGGGAACAGTTCTGACTTCTGCAACCCCAAAGCATGCCAGTGTGACACTCAACAGTCCCTGCGCTTCCAAAGGCTGCATTATTTCTTGACAACTCCTTTCAGTTCTGACTAAAATCGGAGCAGTTCTTCCCAGCCAAGGCAGGATCTGGCCGGAGAGGACACCCAAAGTACGGCGGCGACACCAGAAATCCCGACGGCTGGGTGAGGTGGACTGCGTGGGCCGCCTGGAAGCAGCCAGATGCATACGGCGGAGGTGGCGATGCCACAAGGCAGCCTGGCTCTGCCCGGGGAAAGGAGAACCTGCGAACGGAGCCACCGGTCGAACTGGAACTTGTCGCGGTACTGGACTGCCTTGATGGCGTCCTGAAGCTCGTCGAGGCCAGGATCATGGGAAGAGTCTCGGTCTGGTAGCTCCGCAGAGAAAATGGGATTGGTTGCAACGGTTGTTTAGGTCTTAAACATGTGCAACAGTAAACTGCTACCAGAGAGCCCACAATAATGAAGGCAATAAATATTGATCCAACAATGAGGAATGGAATGTAGATTGGTTCTGGGAGAAGAAAGAACAGGAAAAGCCACGCACATTAGCCTACTGAAGCAACAGGTCTGCTGTGTAGAAATAAACTCCGCAGCATTTATAAAGCCTCACATCATTTCAGTCCCGCTAACGCTGAGCTGCTCACAAGACAGAGCTTCCAACTATTATCATTAGAACGAAATTAAACCCTGCATGTACCAGCCAAAATTTCTTTCTGTTGCCAGTTTTAAGTTACCAAGGGTAAAAGCTGTCTACACTGTCTCCTGTTTGCTGGTTCTACTTAGGTTTCTCTCGAGACACACACTCCTCTCCCGCTCCTTCACCCCCCAAAACTGTTCCGGTTGTCCAATGTCACAGCTCCCATCTGCAGGTGAAGCTCAAATGCCGCAGATGCCATTAAGTCTCTTTCACTCGTAAGGTGGAAAATAAGCGCAAAATGTGTGACTTGGGAAACTAGTCTCCGTGTGCGCTGACGGATTTCTTTTGTTTGAAAACCTGACGGGGCCTCGCACCCCGGGGTTGCGCCTGCAGAGCACCGGAGCCCAGTCCCACCTCCGGTTAAAACCGAGTTAAACAGCCCCAACTACGCTTCCCGATGCAAAACTAACATACAAGCGCGCCTTCCAGTTTGGATGGATCCCGCTGCTGGAGTCTCTTTTAACCGTGGAGTCAGGACACCCAGCGCAAACCCGGGCGCCCGCTCTGCCCCCGCAGCCGCGACCCGCCGCCCGCCCGCCCGCCGCCTCCTCCCGGTGCGCACCTGGAGCCGCGCCCGCCTCCTGCCCCCCCGCCGGGCCGAGCCGGGCAGGGCCGCGGCACGGAGCCCCGCAACCCGCCCTGGGACCCGCGGGCCGGGCACTCACGGGCGGTGACTCCCGGGTCTGGGGGCTCCCGGTCGTTGGTGCAGGCGCCCTGCTCGAGGCGGGCCTCGGCGGCGGCGCAGCAGTAGCGCAGCGCGCAGGAGCCACAGCAGATGGTGGCGGCCGCCGTGTCGAAGCCCTCGGGGCACTGGAAGCCCTCGTGGTAGCCGCCCTGCCCGTCCACCCAGCCGTGGCAGTACTCGCCGCCGCCCGCCTGGCCCCCGCCGCCGCCGCCCAGCAGCCCCAGCAGGAGGCAGCGCAGCAGCAGCGCCCGCCGCCGCCCCGCCANTCACCTGCCGCCCCCGGCCCCGCCGCCGGAGGGTCACCCCCCCGCCAGGCCGCACCTCGGTGACCGGGCCGGTCCCGCGCCGTCCCCGTGAGTGGGACGGAGCCGAGCTGAGAAGGAGCGGGGTCTGCAGCCGAGCCGGCTTTGGCTTTTCGGGGGCTTCTTCCCCCCGGCAGCGCGGAGGTCCGGCCCCTGGGCAACACCGGCGGCGCGGAACTTGAAGGGCATCTTGCACTGGCAGTTTATTAAAGCAGCCCCGTGCTTCTAAGAGTTAAAAACACAAGCACAGTCTATGCTTTATTACGAGGACTCTTTGCTTTTTAACCTGTTTCCTTTCCTAGATAATTTTTGCTTGCAAAGACATAGCAGTATATCCCCAGAAAATGTATAGCCTCTGTTAGTCAAACAGCGGGCCCGTCACCCATATTTTGCAAAGGGAGAGGGCGAGTATGGGGCTGAGGAGGAGGGACACATTTGTCCTTACGGGTGTCTGATCCTTTTTCTACTGGAAGAATAATAGCAAGTCACCACAATAACAGCAAACCACAGAAGGAACTGCTTATTCATTTATTCTAGAGGGAAAAAAAATATTTTAAATGCACTGAGCAGATTTGGACTTCTGGTTCAAGCAAAGAAACATTTATTTAAATTATGTCTCCCCTGTGTGCTGTCTAAGAGGCGCTCCTGCTTTAACAGCAGAAGTGCTTACGAAAGTAGCATTATATAAAAGTTGGGCTGAACTAAGAATTAATCTTTACTGCATCTGAAACTTCCTGCCATCATTTACTGCTGGGGTATGAATATGTATAGTGGAGTCTGACCACTTGTCAAACATTTCAAATGCCTGTGTCACTAATTTCCAAAGTTGGCAGGTCTAGTGAAACAAAAGGAACAAAGTGTGCTGTGTACCAGCAGTAAAACTGTGCACAGAGAACCATCGATCAAGACCTTAAACTTCTGGCCAACCCCCAAATACAGTCCATGAGCACAATATTTGTTTTTCTTTTAACTAATCTATTCTTTTTCTTTTTTTCCTCCAACCCTCTTTTTTTTTTCTATTTTGATTTCTTTAAATATAACCAGTGCTACCAGATAGGAAAAGCAAATCAAAAAAGTTGATAGATGCAAAATATTTTTCATGGCTATTTAGCAGGTGTAGATCTAGAAATAGCAAAATTGGATCTTAAAGAAAATAGGTTTCGAACATGAAAATGTGATACTCTGTCCTCTCCTGCATTTTCATTTTGAAATGATGATGTGAATTAAACTTGTACCAGCTGTCCTGACTCCGAGTTCCTAGTTTTTATAGGCCAATGATAAATATTAATATAGTTTTGCATTTACTTCACTGTGGTTTTAGAGCAAACATAGCTTCCATGGAATGTTTTAAAATGTATGGCTTTTAAAGCCCTTAACCAGCTTCCAGGAAGGTCAAAAGGAATCTGTTGGTTGACCAGGATGAAGCTTGCAGCAGGAGCTCAGTAAGCTCTGCATGGAACGTCCAGCTGTCCTCAGGTGCAGCGGACAGAGAGACAACAGATCAGCCCTGTCAGATTTGCAGGAAAGCCACATTTGGCAGGAATTGCTGAGTAAATGTGTCACAGTTCATAAGAACATTGATTTTACTAACTAAACCATCAGTTGCCAGAAAAAGAGAGGTCTGAAAAAAATCCTCTGGTATATATTTTAATATATATTTTAGATATTGAGCTACTGTGGGAACTGCAGATATATTCTTCAAGGGGGAAGCTGGGGGAGGGGTGTGGGGGGGGTCTTTCTCCTGAGTTGCTAGTGCTTGGATTGCAAATAAAAACTTTATCTTTGTGTCCCCCTTCAGTCAGAGGCTGCTCTCTGCTCCCCTCGGGTGCAATCTGATGGCAGCTGTACAGGGTCTCCATCAAACAGGCAGAATTACCCGTTTCTTTATTTGAATCCCAAACTGCCCATCCTGCAAGAAAAATCCTGTAAGGGCTCAAGTATTTGTTTGAAAGTGCAGATGTGGTTGGTTTATTTTTGTGTGGATAAATGGCATTTCACTCACTAGAGTGGATTTATCTCACTTGTGCCAAATACAAATCAGAGGCAGGTTTCAGTACTGCTCTGGCAAACACAGCGAACCTGGAAAATTTGAAGATACCCAAGCATTTTTCCTATGAACTGCTGAAGTCTTCGCTGACTTCTTTGGGCTTATTTTTCGCTTTATCTGAAACACTGATGCAGTTTACAGAATGTGATGTGATTTTAGTGGAGATTAAAGTCAGTTGTTCTGATGCAGAGGGGAAAAAAAAACCCCTTTGCTCTGCTCCTCATTTGTAAAGCTTGCATCTGTGTAATCATATCCTTAAAAAATCTGAGATGCTAGCAGATTCGTTTGCATCTGTTTATGTTACTTACTTTAAACTAAACTCACAAATAATTAATACAGGAAAACAATGTTGTGCAGACTGTTGGGTGAACGTCCTTCATCTGCAGTGTGAGTTCCTTGCAAAGTGCCCATGCTGCGTTTGCTTATTGTTTATTCTTAGCTGAAGCCTTCCAAGTGATGTGCATTTCTTAAATGACCACTGAAATAATTCCACCCATGTCTGCGGTAATTACCTCAATTGTGCCAAACTAATTGATTGTAAAAACAGATATTAAAATTTCCTTAAGCAGATTCATAGTAGTTTTACTACACTTGTTTTTCTGGGTTTGGGCTTTTTTTTTTTTGTTTACACTGCAATATTTTTGGGTTTTCTTCAGAGCATAAAACAAGTCAGTGACCCATAAAGCTCTAGCATGAGAGCCAATCTTCCACCATTTCAGGTGGGCACTACCAATGTTACTAAAGCCCTGGGACTTTGACCTGGCTGCCAGAGTCTGAGCAGAGACTGAATCTTCCAAACACTCCTAAATAATTGCCCACTTCTATCTTGACGAGGGTAACGATGGGCTCAGCTCATATCTTGCATGATGTAACCATCAGGACTGGGTCATTTCACCCTGGCTTTTCACTAAATATTGTTAACGAATTTCAAGGAACATAAAGGCTCGATTGAGTTACCAGCTTCCAAAACCAGCCTGGTGCAAGCAGATTTCCTTCTAGAAATAAAATAAATAAAGTATCTACCATCTAAACTGCAAACCCTTTAGCTATGTGAGTGCTTCATTAAGCACATTGGGACTGTGTTGAGTAAAACCCTGCTCTCTAAAACTATATCCTTATTCTTGGCTGGTTGTTGAGAAAGCCCTTCCTGCAACTGCTGTGCTTGGAGAGCCACCTGCCAGGCCACACACATCATCCCTGTCACCTGCCAGGCCACACACATCCCTGTCACCTGCCAGGCCACACACACTTTCCAGCCCGGGAGGGCTGGCAGGAGAACCAGGATGCGCCTCAGCCCCAGCCCCTAACGCAGGGAGCCTCCCGCCCCGTCTCCATTCCTCCTCTAGCTGCACAGTCCAGTCGTTCTGCCTACATCAGCAAGTTAAGACAGACCCGTGAAACCCACAAAGTGTGTTTTGGCTGGTTGAATCAAGGGGAAATGTGGTGCTTTTCTTCTTTCTTTTGCCTTGCTTCTTTTCCAGCATCCTTTCATTCCTGGAAGGGAGGGATTGTTCTGGACTGGTTTGGGTTGGGAGCTCTGACACTCAACTTGTTATGATTTATTTCTGAAAAAATATTTCTAATATAATTTATGGTCTCTAATATGATCTATGATTTATTTCTGAATTAATATTTCTGGAATTTGACCAGCACTGCACTGTTTCTCTCCCCAGTCAGAAGCATCACTGTGTTTTCTGAAGTCTCTCAGGAATACTTCAGGAGTAAGGTTATGTAGGACAGCTGTCAAAACTAGCACCACTTATGCTTGCCCATAACTAACCCATTCAGAAAGCCAGTTACGGCTTTTGCAGAAAAATTCAAAAGTCAGTCTATCTCAGCCTAGTGATTGTCAAAGTGAGTGAGATTAGTGACACTATAACTGCCTCAGGGCTCACTCAGGAAGTCAGATGTTGGGTTGCTGGCACGTACATGTGCATATCATGGTAATGTTGTTTTATCTGAAATCTGTAGCACTGCTAGGTGGAGGAATTAGGTTCAGACTTTGGAAATCATTATTCTCCTTGGAGGGCATCAAGAGCAGAAGACATTTTCAAGGCAGCAATGCAGCCATCTCTGTTTAAGGGACATATTATCCCAGGCACGCCCATTCTATCCTTTAGGAGAATACTTGTCTTAACGTTTGAGCTCTATAGAGACCATGTCATGAAAGACGAAGAGATTTGCTTGCCTACAATAACATCCCTGCACTGAAGGCATCTCTCTGTACAACCACAGCGGTGGTCTCTACTCTCTGCCCCAGCACCCAAGCGTGCACACAGCTGTCAGGAGTAGGAGAGCGAGGACAGATGTCTGGAAGAGATGGGAATTGGTGATCTTATGGGATGTGCAGTTACCCTTCCTTCAGTCCGACTGTGGCTAAAAATAGCCTGTCTTATGTCTGCCAAGCAAGATTTTCTGAAGAAGTGTTTAATTTGCTTTTAAACCAGAAATTCCTGTGCTGTTGAATTCAGAAACAAATTCTCCAAGCAACATTTCTCAATTCTGAAAAAAAACAAACCAGAAAGTAATTACACCACCAACTCTCACCAACAGCAATAGCCAATAAAATCCCAAAGGAAAAGTAAAAAATAAAGTATAAAAATTGATGGGTTTTTGTATTTTTAACAGCTATTTTCAAAGCACTGAACACGGGGAAATGTTTTGACAAGCAAAAAAAAAAAAAAGTTTGAAAAATTCCTTGCAACTTGCAGAGAAAGAATTAGTTATTGCTAGTAAGTAACTGTGTTTTCTAACAATCTTCATAACTGTAAACGTTTTTAAGCAGTACCAAGCCTACCAGCTAGAGGTGGAAAGCTGGGTCTGCTATTGCCATGCAATTCCCTAATTGCCCAAACAGATGACTTCGTGGTATAGTCACATTAATTAATAGTGCTACAGAAAGGTCAGGAGAGAGACAGCATTAGTCAGGCCTGCTTTGCTCTGCAGCAGAGTGTGTACTTCTTTTTTCTTGCAAGACAATTAACGTCCAAAAAAAAAAGTGAAAGGATGTGAGAGAATATGACATTGGAGTGTAGAAAGAAAATGTGCTTACCAGGGAACGAAGACAATTGTTTTTTCACTTGCACCAAGAAAGTCTGCAAAAATAACTTGTCAGCAATAAATCCTTTGGATCTAAAAAATAATTCCTTTGTAGCACTAAACCTGGTAAACTAAACTGTTCCCTGACACTTTAGTCAGCAACCACTTAGATAACTTTATTAAATATTTTAATAGTACAAACAGGAATTTTAAAAATGCTTATATTACTTCTGTTACAAATTTATTCTGAGTATTAAATAGCTGCTATCCAATGCTAAAAAACAGGGACAAATCCTGCATCTTGGAACATGGGAGCATTCCCTCAGTTCCTCTGGTTTAAGTCCTCCCCACCCACTTCCTCAGTCTACATTTAACCCAGCTGAGGAACCCACCCCGTCAGTTTTGCATTTGTCTCATTACATGCTCATAAAAGATAGTTGCATTTTATTCGTTATTTGTATTTGTCCTGGTTTTGGTATGGCCTCTTAACACTTCCTATGTACAGCAGATTTCCCAAAGTAACTAAAATATTGCAGGTCTGAAAAAATTAGCCTTTGATGATGTAAATGATTTCTATATTGACAATAATTCAATCAGTGAATGAAAGATCAGGTGATCTTAAAGACTGAGACCCATTTTCTTTGTTTTGGCTGCGGGTGGGTAGGATTTAAGGACAAGCTCTCCCTCAGCTCCCCACAGTCCAGGGCCAGGCAGGGACTAGGTCAGCCTGGCGCTGTTTTGACAAGCAGCAGAGTTCCTGCAAGTTGTGCTCTACTCCTTGTTGCTCCTGATATGCTGCATTTCCACATCCCAAACCAGATGGGTCTTGCCATTAACCTAACCCAAACTAATCCCCCTGGCCATGGGTAACTGCTTCAGGGGAGGTAAAAGGCCCTACAACACCATGTCCAACTCCTCCATGCAGTGAGCAAGCTGTGTTACGCTCATGCTGTACGGCAAAACAGGCAGAGGAAATATTTGAGGTTTCTTGACTGAAGTGCACAGTCCTGAAATTTGCTCAAACAAGATTTATGTGCAGGAAAGAGGTGTTATCTAGTGAGCCCAATATATAACAGCTTTAAAGTTTGAATCAGTAATAATCAGGGACTGGCTTTAACTCAAGTCCTAGGGCAGGCACACCAATATTCTTTCCAAAATATTTTGCTGGTAGTTTTTTTTATGTCAGCTGAACATTGAGCAGATGTCTTCACTGAGCTGTCCTTTTTCTGAAATAATACAGTAAACTGAAAGTCCTGTAAAGTGTCTGAACTGAAGTCTGAATGCACCTCCCTAAACCAAGTTACCCTGTTTGCAGGCACTGCATTGCACGTGCCTTTGTGTTGCCCACTCCCCTGGTTTGTTAAGGTCTGATCGCAGTTCTGCCAGACGTGGCTGCTCTGTTTGGCTGTGTCATGAAATCTGTCATCCTCAGACAGGTTGGTAAGTTATAACTGGCTTTCACTGCCGTCACAACCTGACTCAACAGTGTCAGGTACAGTCTGCATTTGAGTCCTATCGCAGCTCTCCCTGGAGCAACCACGTCTGTTAGTTGGTGCATCTCCCTTGCCTTGGTTGGCAAGGTGACACGCCAGACCCCAGTGTTTGCCCCCACAGCAGCTTCCTTCATGTGAACGGCTGCCTTCCCCAGCTGGAGGGTGCCAGACAGCTGGGCTGCCTTGTGGTGTCCCCTGGCACAATGTCTGTGAGCAACTCTGCTCTCACTGCTGTTTAGCGAGCTGTGACTTTCAGATGTTGTATCTGGTCCTTGAGGGGCCCAGGCCACTCGCACCTCCAGCTTTGTGTGCAAGTGCAATAACCCTGTGTTCAGCGGTAACTCAGCATCACTAAAACAAGCTGCTGGCATTCAGCACCTCAGTTCCAGAGGGACTGGGTTGGTTTGCAGTGGTTAATCATCTGGAGAAGTTTTGCACTGGACAGCTTTCAGTGGGCAGCATCTGGTGTGATTTATAGCCCTCTTGCCTAACGTCCCCTCCACCTACAGCTCTGCTGGTGTGGAGAGCAAAAGCCTCGCCCAGCAGCATTGCATCTAGCGGCTTGTCAGGGGCTCCTGAGGCAGCTTTGGGAGCTCACTTCTGCTCAAGTCAGGCAGCCCTATGCACACTGTCGTTTTGCATCTTGGTCTCTACACCAGTTCTCCTGGTTGGGAGATAAAACCCTTGGGAAAAGGGGGAAAACAACTTATCCCTTCCTATATGTTTAGTTGCTAGTCATCAGATGACTGTCCTGAAGCCCAGATTTAAGGAACAAAAATCAGCTCAAACGCTCCTGGCTGGCATCAACAGACTGTAGGGTCTGACCCCCAGTTCCAGGAGAAACCTGGGCTGCTGCTGTCCACTAATGTCCCCATGTTTAAGGGACCTCCTGCAAACCAGTTTCAGCCCCCAAAGCTTTCATGGCAATGCTTCCTCTTCAAGAAACTAAGTAAGACACAAGCCCATTTCGCCCTTTGCAGTTCATAGCATTTCCACCACGTAGGTACAATGCAGGTATGTATTGTTACTCAAGGAAAAAATGGAGCAGGGAGATGTCTTTGAATGCAGAACAAGTACAGGCTATGTTCTGCGGTGCAGGAAACCTAAAAAGGACTAAATCTTTAAAGAACTGTGAGTAGATTCATAAAATGTTTTTGGTGAACACATTAGTTGTTTTGGAGAGCAGTAATGTTGACTTAAACTATTTAGCTTTTGAATTTGTCTAAAGTATTCACATAGACTGAATGTAGTCATGTGTTTGGGGAATTAATAACTTTACTTCTAAGTATTACTTATTATTCTTATGTACAACAGCCCGAGGAAATTTTCTTTTGCTTATCTACATTTCAGTCTCTCTGCTTGTCTGGGATCTGACCTATAAAAACAACTGGATTGAAGATACACTAAAGTTTACAACAAACACTTAACAAATGCTCCTATTTCAGATATGAAATTAATAGTGTTTAAATATAGTCTCAGATGTTATCATTTTTCCTGTTTATGGAGTGAAGTAGTTTTCTAGCAAATGTCAAGGAACCAGCTAAGAGGTAAGTATGCCGAGGAAAGCAGCTGCACACTGCCATCCCGTGCAGGCTGGGGATATTGCACGAGCAGTTTGTCGCTGGGAGACAGTGGAGGGGGTTTTAATAACAAAAAAAAAAAAAAAAAAAAAATCACGGATTCTCCACTTCTGGCAGCAGTTTCTGTTGGTGCAGAGTACGTTTTGCAGAAGGGCCATTGTGATACAGAGTGTGCGTGGCTACCATGCGAGGAGTGAGAATTAACAGAGTTCGGAGAGTAATTCTTTTTCTGAATGGGGTTGTTTCCAGTATCACAGACATATTGGGAAGGGCCAGGTGAAACCATGCAGGGAGCGGGGCAGCGCACACCCCATTTCTGGGGGAGAGCTCTGCAGGGACACCAGGCTGCAGGTGCCACAGCCGCCCGCTTTGCACAGTGTGATGCAACAGCACTGTGTTGGGTCCCAGCTGCTGGTGGAAGTGGCAATTTCATATGCCAGCGGTCTCTCCCTCCCTGCTTCTGACCTGTCTCTGGCTCTCTCCAGCTGCCTCTAACCTCACCTTGCCTCCCTGCTAGCAGCTGCTACTGCCCACTGCTCACGTTTTCCAAGAGCTGGGTTGGGACAACCTACGCTGAGTGCAGGAGGGCAGTCCTGGGCCACCCCCAAGTCCAAATCATCCATACAACAGGGCAGCCAGCACTGTGGCTCCACAGGGATGTCACACGGTCCTGGGGAAGAGAAGCAGGAGGGTGCCCAGCATGCCATGCACACAGCTTATATAAATAGCACATGGGCAACTACTTACTTTCTCTCCAGGGCTACGTCTTGCAAGTGAAACAGTTCAGAAGAAGCTATATCACTGCAGAGTCCTCCTTCAGCTCCTTACCTACTGCTCATAATCTATGCACAACTGTCCTCTTCAAGAAGCTTTTGAAGGACACTAGATGGTCAAAAGGAACTGGGAACCACTGCATGGGGCAAAAGTAGGCACAGAGGAAGAACCAGGGATACATGCAGCTTCTGCTCTTACCACCTCCTTCTGTGTGCCCTGCAGGCCACCAGCAGACAATGGATTGTCCCTTGAAAATCCCCAGTGCTCAGCAGAGCACACTCTGCTCATAACCTGGCTGCTGAGATCCTTGCTACTGGATGGCTGTGAACAGAGCAGATCCCACGTGTGTTTATTACTTTATTAAAGAGGCTGTTTTTTCATCTCCTGTAGTGATAAACTGTTGGGGTTTAGACTAAGAGGTAGGTGGAGCAAGGGCTGGCACTAATATGTGCAGGGGCACAGCCTAGAACAGCTGGGTTCAACAGCTGGGTTTGGTAGTTAGCTGGCATCTCAACATAAATCTTTGACATCATAGAATCACAGAATCATAGAATGGTTTGGGCTGGAAAGGACCTCAAAGATCATCAAGTTCCAACCCCCCTGCCATGGGCAGGGACACCCTCCACTAGCCCAGGTTGCTCAAAGCCTCATCCAGCCTGGCCTTGAACACCTCCAGGGATGGGGCATCCACAGCTTCTCTGGGCAACCTGTTCCAGTGTCTCACCACCCTCACAGTGAAAAATTCCTTCCTAATGTCTAGTCTAAATTTACCCTCAATAATAGTTAGTTGTCTCAGCCCTATATTGCTGTTTATCCAGTTATAAAAACCAGTCCTAAATTACCTGATTCATAAATCCCCATTACCCTCCCTCTCAGAAGAGAAGTTCATATTTATTGTACAGACTGCCTATAGTCCCCTGTATTATCCATGTTTGGCTCCCTTCAGGGAGCTTATCTCATCTGGAATTGATGATGAATTATGAACTTTGGACATCTTACTTTAGACTCTTGGCTCAGGGTCCTAGAAGTTTCTTCAGTGCCAGATTGTTGACTTCAGTCTTAATTAATGATCCCTTGTTATCAACTTAGTTCAAATGTTTGGTTTCTAAGTTTTGATTGTGTAGTCTAAACATTTCCAAAGTCCAGATAGACAGCTTTAACTTAAAATGTTATGATTTTGATATTGACTTGATGCCTTCCTGGCTGAATGTGAAGTTTTTATTCTTCCATCACTGTGATTAATAGACCTATTAGAAATCCTACTCTTCAGAGTACCAAGGAGTGAAACAGCTAAACACCATGTAGATTAACCTAGTTAAGTGTTAATCTTACATTTCTGTGAGAAGCTTTTTATTGGTTCAGAAGCTGCTTCATTCTTTAGTACAGTTTTCAGATTACAAATTATTGTACTTCTCTGCAGTCACCTATTTGTCTTTTGCTTAGCCTTAAAGTTTTGTTCTGCAGCTCATACGCTGTATGGTTAGTCATTATTGCTCTATTACACATCCACTGAAGAGTTCAATGTAAGTATAAGGAAAGTATTCTGCAAAATTCTCTGGTAGCAAATTGCAAGGTCTTTACCCCTAAGAATTCAGACAAGATATAAGCTCACATCTTTTGACTGGTGGTTCTCCCATTGTTACCCAGTCATCAGGCATATTCAGCTACAGATTCTAGACCACTCTCAGGTTTTGTAACAGCTTGTTCTCTCACTCTCCATCAAATATCCCTTACTTTGGCAAATCACGGTCTTTATCACAGCAAATATAGAAATATTCAGGTTCATTTTTACTAATACAGCTTGTTTTGTCATATTGGCTTGTAATCAAAGATGCATTTGTGTTTCACACACCCATTCTAATACCCTCTAACTAACCAAGCAGATTTTATCAATTGTTTCCTGAAACAGAATTTGGGTAACTTCTGGTTCACAGAAGATGTGCTTGAAATCAAAGTCACTCTTCACGTTCTCCAGTTCATTGTACCAGCCAGGGCTTTTTATTTAGTTGGAAAAGTTGCACTGAGACTGAGACACTACAATTGTTAATCTTGAAAAGGGTAAAAAAACACTTCATATTTTTTTGGTTTGGTCATCTGAGAGTCTTAAAACACTCATCTGCTCACACCATGGGTGAACTAATGGCACAGGAGGAGCAGGGAACTGGTGGCACAGGAATCTCTGGGGAAAATGTGAAGGTGCCCAGGGTAGCAGCTTCCTTACTGTCCTAGAGCCAAGGCTTCGTTATTCCGATGGCCTCTTGTGACCACTCTCATTCATGAGGCAGCTTAATCATACTGGTAATTTATTTGTTTTGTTCCACTCTCATCTCTAGTAAGTTTATACTTCTTGTTGACTTCTGCCCTGCCGTACAGGTCAGCGACGTCAGGTAGAGTCCCTTTACAAGTGCGAAACTCATTACTATGATCCTCTTATTAAATGGGAAGCCTGCCTTACCATCAGTTGTCCTGATTAATTCCATGACGAGAAGTGGGATGAAATGTTAAATCCTGCCTTTATTGGAATGCTTAGACCTCTGCGCATAGGCAAGTCATAAATGGAGGATTATTTTGTACGTTGGATGCAAGCATGATTGCTTTGGCAACCACAGTTGTAGGAGCGAATGTGCTCAAAACTGGATCAGTAAATTAAGTTCTGGAAATAAAATTATAACTTCTGTTACTTAGCAGAAAGTGTGAAGCTACACCAAGGTAAATGTAGAGATTGCTTTCCTTCTGCATTTATTTATTTGTTTATTCATTAGTTGAAGAGGTGAGATGTTCACTGATAGACTTATAATGAAATATCTCATAAATTATGAAACATACCTGCATTCTTTTCTATGCATTCAGATGTTGGTTTGAATATCATAGAGCTCAGGAAGTCTCTGAGATAACTTCAGAATCATGTTGATCTTGGTCAGAGAATCTTTCCTGAAACAGCAGATACATTTTAATGGGTATCAGATTATTTTTTTCCCAGATAGCTGCACCCAATACTATAACATTACCACTGGGGGTAGTTAGCAAGTAGGCTTTCGTACTGATGTCTGAGTATTTCCTAAATATAATTGACTATCTCAGCAGTATCATGAAATGTTATGTGATGTCTGTGCAGCTTTTTCCTGCAAATTGCTTTTTCTGTCCTACTGGGATGTAGAATAGAACAAGTTCTCTAAAATCTAAGTGATTTACAAACTTTCCTTTTTTTTTGCGGCAATTCTTCCTGAGAATTCAATGTCCATTTCTTAAATGACATCATTCTCTGTCTGATAAAATCTGGCATGCACTATTGTGAATTCAGTTTAACACCAATAACATAATGAAAACAATAATTTACAAAAGATGGGCAGCTCCAACTGAATGTGCACCTCCAGCCCTGTGCTGCTGACACTCCTGCCTCTCCCTCTGGAAGACTCGGGGAAATTTAGGGAGACTTCTGAGTAATTTGAGTCAGATTCAGTGCAGACAGAACCAACGCGATTACAGGAAAGTATCCTATCACCCTCAAGAGTGTATGTTCCCCATGAACTTTAGTTAAATTTATAGCTTCTCTTAGACAAATAGCTGTGAACGAGATAGCTGCTTTCTGGCTGGATACAGACAGAAAAAAAATTGTGCTCAAAAAAGATAATTGCTACTATCCATCATCTGTTTGTCATCTCAAGAGTGATCTGCTGCAACTGTTCTCCTTGGGGTAGCCATGGGAAATATTATTTCAATCTTCCAGGACCTGATAGCTGCAAAAGGTATTGTAAGACAACTTCGTGCTGGATGCCAACACTTCTGGCCAAGGGGTCTACTTGAGTTCCTGGGTAGAAGAAGGAAGAATTTTTTTTCTTCCCTACATCTCTCTCTCTTTCTCCTGTCATTGGGCCCCAGCTCCTGAGACACTCTCATCTCACCCTTCATCTGGGAGCTCTCCCAGAGGAACTGAGTGGAGTCTCCAAGACTTTCCCTATCCCCCACCTTCAGCAAACCCCTGAGGACCTGCAGACCATTACCAGCCTAAATCCATGTTCATGGCAACTCTGCTCTGCTTCAGCACTTTCCTGGGGGTAAGAGGAAAATCCCGGCCAGGGCAAGGGAAAGCAGGGTGCTCCAGGCATTATCCCCCCACTGCTAGAGCATCATCCCTGTATCAGCAAGGCAGAAATAGAGCACAGCTGGACAAAGTGGTGCAAGGCAGGCTGCTGGTCTAGGAGAGTGAATGTCGCTACTGCACGGGATTTTGGTACCAGTTTCATGTGCACTTGAAATTATAGTGCTCGCAGAGCATCTGTGCCCTGGTCACCACTGACTGCACGGTCAGGGTGCTCAGATGTGATGACATGGGTTGGCTGGGGAGGAGGGACATGGCTGTGCTGCAGTCTGGCTGCCTTTCCCCAGCTCCTCTCCGGGGGTCCCTGACAGCACCCCAGCTTGGTAGAGTCAATGGGAAGCTTCCTGCAGAGCTAAACAGGCTTCACGTCAAGCAGCCTGAGTAGATGTGGCTTCGGGAGATGCTCTCCCCTGACTGACCACAGAATTACTGTCTGTCCTCTGCACAGGCCTTTGGGGACAGTCAGGAAGCTTTGAGGAGTGAGGAATACTAATTTATTTTGTTATATTTTTGGCATTTGTATGTGTTTATGTGGGCAGTGTAAAAACTGATATCTTTTGCTATTCTCTTGCTTGCTTTTACTGACTTGGATTTTTTTTTTTTTAATGCCATGGTAAGTACATTAACCTTCAGTTTAAAATCTAGCTTGCTTTGGAAATTAAAATCTTATATAAATTAACAAATTAAATCCAAAATATTCCTCAGGCAGTTCAATATTTACGTCGTTTATTTTTTTTTTAATTACATTAGCTAGAGGCATACTTTTGGATTTGTATGTGTTTGGATAACTTAATTTAAAATAGCAAAACAGACTAGACTAGATAAGAGAAACTTAGGTCAAATTATTCTGGTTGTGACGTATGTGATACATAATGCTGTGTAATGAGATATTAAAGTGGTTGCTGTGCAGCAGGATGTTTTACGAAAATGGGACAAATGTTTTTCAAAAGTACCACTGGAAACCAGACAGATGGTAACCTGTATCCCCAAGGAGGATAGCTGAATGCCAACAAGTTTTTGATATGAATTTGAAGTGTAGTGAACCGGAAATGAGGGAATTTGTGATTATAGCTTAGCTCACCATGAGTCAATGTTTGGCTGAATGTGCAAAGGATGCTTATGTGCTGCTGAGTCTGGACAGTAATGTTTTCTGGGGATTTGTTCTTTCTCAAGCAACAGCAGAGCAGATGGAGACAAAACAGATCTAGCAATAAATCATGGAGATGGGATACTTGAAGCACATGAGATGATCTAGAGGAACAATATAGAAACTGGGGGATAATTCTTACACAAATGCAGAGCATATTCCCGCTATTTTTATTAATGCTGGGGACAGTACTTAAAGGTTGAGCATTTTCATGTAGCTTGACTGTTTAAACCCCTGTTAAAATTTTCAGTCAACATCCTTTGTGAACAAAACTTTTCAGGGCAAATACAAAAATAAATCACAGCTATGTACTGAATCTTCTGCTGATTCTGCACAATTTAAAAATGCCTGACAATCTTAAACAGCAACAAGCCTTTTGAGACTCACCAGTTTTGTGGCTCCGTAGGATTTGGCTCCGAAACCATGACAGGCTTCAGCACTACCTGGTGCACGTAATAGTGGAGAGAAAGACACCTACAAATATTCTATGAAGCATATGATTGGGAAGTGAGGTGGTTTGTGAACTGGCTGGAGAAAAGAAGCCAGAGAGTTGTGGTGAATGGGATGGAGTCTAGTTGGAGGCCTGGATCTAGTGGAGTCCCCCAGCGTTCGGTATTGGGACCTGTGCTGTTCAATATATTCATCAACGACTTGGATGAGGGAGTAGAGTGCACCCTCAGCAAGTTTGCTGATGATACGAAACTGGGAGGAGTGGCTGACACGCCAGATGGCTGTGCTTCCATCCAGCGAGACCTAGACAGGCTGGAGATTTGGGCGGGGAAAAATTTAATGCAATTTAACAAGAGCAAGTGTAGAGTCTTGCATCTGGGCAAGAATAACACCAGGTTCCAGTATAAGTTGGGTATGGAACTGTTGGAGAGTAGTGTAGGGGAGAGGGACCTGGGGGTCCTGGTGGACAGCAGGATGACCATGAGCCAGCACTGTGCCCTCGTGGCCAAGAAGGCCAATGGCATCCTGGGGTGTATCAGAAGGGGGGTGGTCAGTAGGTCAAGAGAGGTTCTCCTCCCCCTCTACTCTGCCCTGGTGAGACCGCATCTGGAATATTGTGTCCAGTTCTGGGCCCCTCAGTTCAAGAAGGACAGGGAACTGCTGGAGAGAGTCCAGCGCAGAGCCACAAAGATGATGAAGGGAATGGAGCATCTCCCTTATGAGGAAAGGCTGAGGGAGCTGGGTCTCTTTAGCTTGGAAAAGAGGAGACTGAGGGGTGACCTAATTAATGTTTATAAATATGTGAAGGGTGAGTGTCAGGAGGATGGAGCCAGGCTCTTCTCTGTGACATCCAGTGATAGGACAAGGGGCAATGGGTTCAAGCTGGAACATAGGAGGTTCCACTTGAATATGAGAAAAAACTTCTTTCCAGTGAGGGTGACAGAGCACTGGAACAGGCTGCCCAGAGAGGTGGTGGAGTCTCCTTCTCTGGAGACATTCAAAGCCCGCCTGGATGCGTTCCTGTGTGATCTGATCTGGGTGTTCCTGCTCCGGCAGGGGGATTGGACTAGATGATCTTTCGAGGTCCCTTCCAATCCCTAACATTCTGTGATTCTGTGATTCTGTGATAAAGGAAGAACCAACAATCCCAGGAAACATTTCGATGGACCAATTTTAGCACGCTCACAGCTGGATATGGGTGTTCCCTCTGCTCCCCACCTGGGAGGCAGCGCAGACGTGTGGCCCTGCCAAAGCTGCTGCTCTGCCAGCCCAGCTGCGGCCCAACCCTGGGCATGGCACTTCTTCACAGGTCCCTGCTGTTTGCTCTCCTGCCGTCACACCAGTGTCTGCAGCAGCATGGCAGTCCCTCTCTCTGTTACATCTGTAGTCCTGCTTAATATTTCATCTGGAGTGTTTCTAGTTACATTCCCCAGGTTGGTGGGTGCTGACATGGAGGAAGGCAATGGTGAGTGGTTCACGGCCTTGGGTGGCAAAGGGACACTTAGGCCCCCATTCTTGCACTAAAGCTAGGCAGAACCTGGCTTCCAAGAAACACCATATGATGAGGAGATGGCAACTCCCAGCTCTCCAGGCTCAAGCAAAGGATTGTCGTTTCATTTTGTACACAACACTACAGCTCGGATAATCTAAGAGACAGAAGCTATCCATCAATTCAACAAATATTTCTCACAGATCTCCATATCAGATCATTCTTGGTGCCTTTCAGGATGTGCCACAGCACAAGTAGCATCATATGGCCTTGACATGCAATCAAACCACAATGATCTTATCACGCAGCGATTATCAAGTGGTTGGTAATCATGCATCCCCTCGGATCACTTGTCGTTCACTTATAGTTAGCATTCCTCTAATCTGCCTCATCTCAGCAGCACTGTGAGACAGCCCTACTACAAATGATTGCTACACCCAGGTGTATTTGTGTGCTGCACAAAGAAGTGTTACACAGAGGAGCTTCTTTTTAGCAGATGAAGGACTAGGCAAACTAAAGGCAGGATTATTGAACAGTAAGTATTGGCATTTTTTGGTGCAAAATGTATCATGAAAACATATTTCAACGGCCCTCAGAGAGAGTAATTTTCAATCAATAATTATAAAAATAGAGCTATTAAGCTCAGCTGAGCAATTCCCCGATATCATCATGCCTCCATTTGCTTTTTCTGATCCTGTATGGGAATGAGTTGTTGTAATGCGAAAACAGATAGAAAAGCGGGACAAGCCATTAATGGGAAGGGCTTAAAACAATAATTTGTTCAGTTTTTCAGTACCTTGTACCCAAGTTTGAATGAAGAGAGCAACAAAGCCTTATGTCTCCTGTCTGCACATATTCTTGTGTAGTGGCTGGAATTAAACTTTACATTGTAGACTTTCAAGAAGAAACAGTCTGATTTCTCATGTACCCACATGTATTAAGCTCTATATAATCAAGGCTTGCATACTGGGATCTATTTGGGATGTGATTGCTGATTTGTCCATTTCTGATTATCATCAGGGCATTTGGGTATTAGTTAGATACTGCAGAAGTAGCATCCTTTGAATACTAGAATATGTATAAGGAGACAGAATTTCTACTAAATTATAGAAACAAATTAGTTTGATTGTAAACTATGTAGTACAAACATATAAATAGCTAGAAAACATTGTGTGCTAGAAGTGGTGATGAGAGGCTCAGAAAGCCAACAGAACATCTGGAAAAGAAAAGAGCATGGTGCTAAGAGTGGGTAAACAGAGTATCTCCATTACAGGGAGTAAGAACAGGCTGAGGCTATTTAGCACGGAACAGAAACAGCACAGGAAGGATATAGTTAAATTGTGAATAGTATAGAAAAAGTGGATAGGGAACAGTTGCTCTTTATATCTACCAGCAGGTGGTAGCTACAAAATTAGCAGAATGCGAATCAAGCTTTGGGATGGGACTTTTCAAATGCTAAAAGTATACACGTGCAAAACAAACTCAAACCCAACAACCACAGGAGAGTTTGGAGGCAGAGATGTCTTTACTCTTCCTAAATTTTAATTCTTCAGCAAAGCCAGTGTAAGGAGAGAAACAAGACATCTGCGTCTATATCCAGTATTACCTGTTAGAGATCATAGAATCATAGAA
>VZTO01027106.1:0-22997 GCA_013400615.1 Syrrhaptes paradoxus
CAGCAGCAGGTGGTAATAGGGAAGCATGCCATGTATCTCAAGAAGTCTCCTTGAGAATTTGGAAAGCATTTTTCTGAGCAAATCTGCTCTTTCCAAACAAAACCAATCTGGGGGATCTGTTTGGACACTCATGCAGTTTAGGCAGCAAAACAGCCTTTACTGGTACTCTGACTGAAAACCCTGTATGTCTTGGAAGTGTATCTTTATTGAGTTCTCAAATGAACCTGGAAACCTCAAGGTCCCACTGTAAATATCACCTGACTGCAAAACCCATACTCCTCTTACAAAGCAGTAAAGTCAGCAGGGACTGCACGCGTTCTTGGGGAACCATCAACCTATGAAGACTAAGTCATATAAAAACAACAAACTTATGAGTCAGATAGGTTGCTATCAAAACTAACTCCCTAGCACTAGATGCAAAAGTATTGTAAATATTTTTTTTAAATTGTCAGTTTTCAAATGACTCAAACTGCAATTCAGTTCTGTGTATAGAAAAGGAACTATGCATTTTTGGTTTGTTTGTTGCATAAAGCAATTACTCAAATTTCTTCAGTTCCCGTTACATGATTCTGATTGACAGAAGTGATACTGACATAGGCATCCAAGATGTTTTCCAATCTGGGCAACTCTAAACCAGCATGCTGAGGAAGTTACGTGCATACAAGTACACAAGCAGCAGAACAGATTTAAATGCCCTCTTCTGGGAGACAGCTCTTGAAGCAGGATGTAAATTTTTTTTCAGCTTTGCTTTTGATTGACTTTTCACTTTATCTGGGCTCATAAGTTACAATTCTGTTTTACGCATGGCTCCTGTGTGCTGCTGTATGCCAGTTCTTGCACACTATTTTGACAACTGATTGTAGGCAGGCCAGTACAATTAACAGACTGTTACTGTTAAAGCAGAAGGATCATCGTCAACTGGACTTAACACCACTTGATACTAAGTGAACGGTTTTCTTATTAAGGTAGTACGGGGTGTGTCAAAACACTCAGTATGAATAAGTGAAATAATGTAAGGCTATCTGCTGACCTATTGGCAATCATTAGCCTAATATCTTAATTGGTGACCTATTCCACTAAGCTTTCATCACAATGATACAAAGCAGTGGTCTGTGTTTAAAGACACATACAGTACATTTTTTCTGTACATACAGTGCTTTTTTTTCTGTGGTGCTAGTGCTAGGCATGAAGGGCAGAGGTTGTTCTGACACAGGTAGTCCGTATAGCATGATCAAATAAGACACCACTGATGCCTTCAATGGATAAAATGTCATGACGTTGGAATAATGTCCAGTAGTAATCATACGCACACAGATTATTCATAGCATTAGTAATATAGGTTTGACAGGTGCCCACTTTGCTCTTGGCAACCTTTTATTCTATAACATCCCCTGAACAGGAGCAAGGAATGGGCAGATCTACAGAGGACATCAGGCTTGATGTAGAAGCTTTCCTTTAGAGCATAACACGGTTTTTACACAGAGCTTTTTGGCAGTATGGTACATACAGAAGAAGGAGAACAATATGACACAAACCACTGAGTAGGTTGCAGCATTCAGGTGCTCAGTTTAAAAAGCCGAAACTAGGAAAGCAAGATTGGAAGCCTAAGAAGGAAATACATACAGCATTAAGATCTCTATGCTTTCTGAATTGTAAGCAACAACTCTGTTACAGCTTTTTGCTTTGAAGCCAGCCATGCTAACTCTTCATTGTTTAAGTTGATCTAGATCATCAGAGCCCAATTGCTTAACTTAAACTTACAAAGACTTGAAATGGGATTCTTTTCCTTGTGAGCATTAATATGTGAGGCAGTAGAAGGTGGAATTCAACAAGAAAAGGAAAATTCTGAATTTGTCTCTTGAGCTTTTTTCCTAAAATGCAATTAAAGCTAAAGAAAGACTGAGGAGACATACTTAACTCCCTATCAGTTAAGATGAACTTGTCTAGTGTTGCCAGTCTCCTTACTAAGGGGGAGAAAAACAAACCAAACCAAACCAAATCAAATCACATCCTTCTTCTTCGGTTACCTGGAACCACACCCTGATCAAAATCTTTGAAAATTTAGGGATGACAATGCTAAATGATTGAGAATATGTAACTTGATCTGTTGTGGAGTGAGGAGCGCACTGCAGAATGTCTAAAGGAAAGTGTTTTTACAAGCAGAATGAGAGGTCATGCCACCTTGAGAATATCTGATTAAAAAAGAGGAGTAAATTACCCAGACAGGCTTTAACATGCATTGTCCTACTGTTAGGATTTCTGGATACGATCCATCTAGGCTGTGATCTTATAATGAATTTTCAGTCAGGCACAGTAAATTCAATTACTTCAGAAAGTTTCTGAAGCACTGCACATATTTCTTCCTAGGAAATCTTGGACAAATAGGAAAACACTCTTTGAAAGTCCAGTATGGCTTCAGTGTTAATGCTAGCAATAGAAAATCCGAAATTAGTGTGTGCATGTGTGTGTTCATTTATGCATACGCATACTTCCTTATGGAGAGAACAAGTGTTTCTGAAAACCTGGAGAATAAAGGCAATGGGATGGCTTGTCTGAGATGCAGCCAAGTGGTTCAGCCACCAATAATTGTACAATAATCTAGAATTATGAGTGCCAAAGTGTAAAAAGAAAACCCAACACTTCATTACGCTGAGGTTAGTCACCAGATGGTGTATAGACCACCAATAGTCTATAAAACATCAGATGGTTGGTATAATTTCCACACATAACAGAAGTGTCCTTGACATTGACAAGTCAGTACATGCCACATAGCAGAACTGGAAGCTGGATTTTTATAGAAATATCACATTGTTGAAATGGTGAGAATTAAAAAAAAAATGTGGTTTGGTTATAAATAACATCAGGATGGTTGACGTTTTTGGTGAGCAATATGCAAAAAAACACAAGTGGGTCTGTAGGTTATTAAAAACCTGCTGGATTCATTGCTTAAGGTTTGATAGTCATGACCACATAAGCAGGAAAACTTTAGCTGTAGTGACCACCAAACACTGGCCCTTCACAGTTTTTGACTTATGTGTACTAAACTTCTCCTTGCAGGTGCTAAGAGTATCTGTGACATGTTATGTCCTAGCAGGTCCTGGCAGTGCTGCTCCCACTTTGCCAATGGCAAAGTTTATAAAGAAATGTAAGAATGTGAAAGGTCTTACCAGTGGAAGTACAGAAAAAATATTTTCAAGTAGACTAGCAAGATTTTACATTGGTGACAGGCAGTTCATCTGCTATCAGATGATAAAAAATGTTACTGTTTTTCATGTTTTAATATTTTTCAGAATGTTTAATTTCAATGTTTTTCAGAAAAGTAGAAAAAAATTATGACAAGGAAAAGGCACAAGTTTCAAAAGCTGTCGGAACTCATACAACGAAATGAGAACTTTATTTTATAGCATAAGGAAGTGGAGCATGTAGGCTTAGTACTGTTCAAGACAACTTTTCAAAAAGATGTAGATGCTTCTGCAGAGAAGAGGGAGATAATACTGATAATGGTTGGAAAATGCCTCAGTGCTAGTATAAGATAAGAGATGAATCTTGTGCTCGGAGAATAATTTGAAATTGACAAATGTTGCTGTAACACAAGCACCATTTAGATCAGGAACCAGATAGCAACTTGGAGGTGGTACATATTAATAACTTTGATTGCTTTCCTTAACTGCTCCAAACTTAAAAGCAGCCTTGTCATCTTAAAAGCACAGTAGCAACTGGTATGGCCTTCTCTACTACTTACCACAAGTGCTTCTGCCTGGTTTTATAGACTCCTTTGGAATCCTCTGAAAGCCTGCTGTAGAGAAATAACATTTCTAAGGAGCAGTTCTTACAAGCTGGCTAGGCAGAAGAGAAATCCACGTGCATTTTCCCTTCACGGGTTTTCCACGTGGAAGTCTTGTCCTCACGCTATCTTTCATGTTCTCTGTTTCAGTTTGCGAAGTGACTAGTGAAGCTTGTGAACAACTATGAGAAGAGAACTTCACTGTAAAAACCTGGTTGTTGGGTGGGTTTTGTGTTTGGTTTTTTGTTGTTGTTTTTGTTTGTTTGTTTGTTTTTATTTTAAATGGAAGGCTGTTTTAGTTCTGCACAAGGAGATAACTCAGATTGACCACCCAGGTCAGCATCATCTCCTGTCTGGTAGCTTGTCCAAACCAATGAGTTTCTAGTTTACTTCTCCTGAAAGCTTGTAAATATCAGTGATTTTAAATCAAGCTGTTGCCCTGTTTTCTTTAATATCTTATAGAAGTGGGGCAACTTGTTTTTTGTTTTCTTCATTAAGTGGACAGCAAATGCTGCAGGAAAAGAACTCAAGTAGTATCCAGTTTTTAGGGGTGAAACATAAGGTGACATGTAACAGTTCTCAGCTTGGATACTGAAGGCACTGAGCAAGCTTCTTTCCTCACAAGTGACCACTTTGATAACAATAAAGATCTTTGTGCATTGATAAACTGATTTTAGAGTGACCTTTCAACCAGAGTAAGACACAATGCAAGGAAAACCAAAAGACATTCAAAGGAAACAACACTTCTCTTAGGACATTTATTTTACTGGAGTGTAAATATATTTGAACAATTTGCTTACAAACAATTAAATGATTTTTAATATATGTATATAAAGTAGGTAAAAAATTAAGCATGATTTGAACATCCTTAGTTTTTAAAACTCCTGGTGTAAATTTAAATAAAGTCTATTTTGAATCTTGGCCTTTAACACTATTGATATTATATATATCAATGATACAATATATATAATATATATATATATATTATACTATATAGGTCAGCAGGAAACAGCACCCTTAAGGTATCTTTTACATGAAAAATAATATTTTTTCCTTTCCTGCATTTACCATTGCAATTGGTGCAAAAACACTTGCAGGTTGACAAAAAACGAGACAAGCAAAGTAGGAGCTGAGAATGGAGAATACGGTTATTCCCTAACGACAGGCTTCCAAAGCAGGCAAACTCACACAACGTTTCAATGTGCAATGTTCTCCTCATAGACAATTCATACCTTGTTGGTTTGCTGTTTGTTTTTTTTTTTGAGTTTCAAGCTTAGAATGATCACGAAGAACCAGACTAAGAAACTTAATTTCCTAATGTCAAAATATTATATCTGGTATTTGATAGCGAAGGTGGATACCTGTGAACAAAATTCTTGTTTTAATATAGTGTTAAGTAATTTTGTCATAATGTCATTTTCCTATCTTTGTCTCTTTCTTTTAACTTACCCTTCAGTAAATACTGCAACCTGAACATTAGCATTTAGTATTGTTAAAATCATTTTGAATGCTGCAAAGGATATGAGCACATCTGGCTATTGAGGGTTTCTCTGTAAGGGCCACCTTTGCTGCAGGTGAAGAACTCGAATTGCGACTACTGAATTTCAATTAGTTTCACACTGATGAGAGGCTCTTGCAGAGGGGTAGGGGACCCAGGGTATCCATGTGTTAGCAAAAACCAAAACGAGCACCTCCTGCAATTCAGCAGATGGAGGGGAGAGGGGAAGGGACAAACTCCAGTCATACAGCCTTCAAAATTGTTCAAATGAACCTGGCTTTTTAGCACCCACTGACAAATTGTACAGTATGCTGAATGAGCAACTAAGTGGAAACAGACGGTCAGTGCCTTATTGTCAATAGCCCATGAACGGTCTTCCAAAGCTTTTTCCAGTATTGCACAGTATATCAAAGTCTTAATTCAAATTCAAAAAACATCATCCTGAGCACTTCTGGTCTCCAGCCACTGAAAACTCAAATTATGGAGATTCCAGGAGACCTATTTTTTTTTACTCACTGTATTAACTCTTGCCATTCACTTATCCCATTTTTTCATATTCTTATGCAGGTTTGGTTTTTTTATTTATTTATTTTTTTTTCCCCTGTAATGAGGTATGTCCTAATCCTACTCCCAGGTCAACCTGCTGCTTGCTAAAGAACAGCAGCATTTGTCCTACTCGTGTTTTTTGCTAGGTGGATGGTGCTAGGCCAGCCAGAAAGGAATTCACATTGCAACAACTTCTGCCAGTGGGGTGCTAATTCAGAACACTTTCCTGTGCCTGCTGCCTGAAAGAAAAACATTAAAAAAAAAAATCTTTTTTGTCAAACTAATCTCTTCTCTGTAAGATAAATTAGGGCAGGGGTAGTTGCACAAAAGCTTTTTCATCAAGCTATACAACTTCAGATAAATACAAACCTTGGGAACCTTCTGGATGACTTCCACATCATCTAAGTGTGATAAACTAACAGCACTGCATTTCTCTTGAAGTTACTTTTGCTTTTAGCACTTATCAACGGTTCAGGAATTTAATTCCTGAAGATGTACTTCTGCGTTTCAAGGGTGCTAACAAGCAATGTCTCTGACCGTTTACCACAAGCATTTGAGATGTGTTACTCAGCTTTATCAATTTGTGCAACTGCTAAATTGCCTACTTTGCCACTCTCTCTTCAACCTTATCAGCAGAGTCTTATTCTGGCAGTTTACCATTGTGCTGGGATGCCCCTTAACCAAGCACTGGATTGCACTTTCCATCATGAGGTGCTTGCTCATTTTCTGTTAATTGACCGGTCCATCCCACAAAGTATTTTGAAGTGTCCTTGTGATTGTGATCATTGAAGAAAAAAAATAGCAATAATACAGACAGCAACGTAATGGATTGCTTCGATGCCTTTTAAAGGCATCTCTCTGAAGAATTTGCGTATTTGTTTGGTTTTTTTTTCTCTCTCCTTCGAGCAGCAAGTACCTCTTCTTCGAAACCACGGGTAGAGGAGCTCTCACCGAGCACGACCCCTCGGAAACGACGCGGCCGGTGCCATCTCCCACCGAGCCTCCAGGGGAGAGAGAAGCCGGCAGGAGCACGCGGCACGTGCCACTTGTCACCTCCCGCCGCGCCGGGCGCGGCCCCTGCCCACCCCCATGGGACGGACGGACGGACAGACTGGATTTTTTAGGACTACCCAGATGAACCTCCGCACACCGGCGAGCTGGCAGCTGGGCTCCGCGCAGCAGCTGCGTGCCAGGGAGAAAGCCATCCGGAAACGGGTAAAAAAAATCCAACAAACCCACAAACCCCAGCCGCCGCCGCGCCCCCGGCAACCGCCGGGCCACTGCCGCCTGGGCCCTCGCACCGCCCCCGCCCGCCCGGCAGCCGCGCCGCAGCCAATGGGATGCGGGCTCGGTGGGAGCACCGCCCTCAGCCCCGCCCCGCCCCATCCCGACCGGTACCGGACGCAGCCGGAGACTCCCGAGTTCCCCCACCCCGCCGCCGTTGTTCCTCGGGCGGGGCCTCGCTTCCTTTCCCGACTCCCCCTTCCCACCCTCCTCCTCCTCCTAGGCAAGATGGAGGACGGCGGTTGCTGCGACCACTGGCATCACGGCGGATAGCGCAGCTGCTGCTCCTCCGGCTCGCTCCTCGCTCCCTCAAAAAAAAGAAAAAAAAAGAAAAAAAAAAAAGGCTGGACACGTTCCTTCTTTCTCCGCCCACCGGCTGCTGGCTGCGCGGACTGCCGGCCCTCCCCATGCCGTCGTCGTCGTCGCCCTCCTCCTCCTCCTCCCGCGATTGTCTGCGCTCCGGCTGCCGCCCGCCCGCCCGCCCTGACTCCCTGCATGCACACGCCGCCTCCTAGGTGGCTGCGGGGGGTGGGCGCTCCCGGAGCTGCCATTCCGCACATACCTTCATGTCCCTGCGTTCGCCGTGGCCGCCCGCCGCCGCCGCTGCCGCCCCGCATCGCTCGCCCGCTCCGGCTGCCGCCCTAACGGCCGCTCCCGCCCGGAGGTGAAGCCGGGACCCGCGGAGGGGGCGGTGGGGTTGGCGGTGGGTCTCGCCCGGAGGAGCCGCCGCCGCACGCAGCAGCCATGAGCAGCGCCGCTACCGCCACCTCCGCTGCCGCCGCCACCACGGCCGGCAGCGGCGCGGCGGAAGGGGCCGAGGAGGCGGCCAAGGACTCGGCGGACATCGCGGCGTTCTTCCGATCCGGTGAGTGCGGCCCCGTACCGGGAGAGGTTGGAGGAAGGAAGGGGCAGTGGCGAGGCCGAGGTTGGAGGTGGCGGCGAAAGGTGGAGGGAAGCGATGCCTTCCTCCCGCAGCTGCCCGTGGGGAGAGGGGCGAGGGCAGCCGGCTTTGTCAGGTGGCCCCGGGGAAGGCTCGCCGTCTTCTCGCCGGCGGGGCCGCCTCGGCAGTGTCTGTCGCTGCCAGGCGCTGCCTCCGGGTGAGGGGCCAGGCCCGCGCAGGGGCGGCCCGGCCGGGCGGCGGCGGGGGAGAAAGCCGAGCCCCCTCGTCCAGTATCGGGGGACAGCGGCGCTTCGTCCTGGGCCCAGCAACTTGCGGGCCCTGTTGCGGGCGGGACGCAGCTGTTGCCGGCAGAAACGAGGCATGAACACGGGCGCGGCGGGCGGCCCGGCCGGGGCGGCTGCGGGGGCTGGGTGCTGCCCCGAGGCGGTGTCGCCGGTGACAGGTGCGACTCTCCCTGCGATGCCGGCCCGATAACGAGCGAGTTCCCGGGGCCGAGCGGCACCACCTGGCGCCGGCCGGACCCGGTCACCCCGAAAATGTCCCGTTGGGGGCTGAGCGGCGGGAGGCGGGCGGAGGAGCCGCCGCGGGGTCCGGGCAGCCCTGCGTGCAGGAGGGGCGGGGAGAGTGAGCGGGGGCAGGGGAGCGGCACGCCGCAGGGCTGCGGGGAGCGGGCTGCGCTGGCCGGGCCCCCGGGGGAGGCCGGCGGGGATGACACCGCTATAAAAGGCAACGTGCCTCCCGTCTCGCTCCGCCGGTGCCGTGCTGCTGCGTGGCGGCCGAGGGCTGGGGCGGGAGAGGGCAGCATTGAAAGCGGGTGTTTGTAGCGGGGAGGGGAAGAAAGACAAAAACCTAAGCCCACGTTAAGGGGGCTGAGGCGGGGCGGCAACGGGAGCCGGGCGGCGGCGGCGGCTCTCGGGCGCTGCTGGGCTGGGAAGCGTGGCTCGGTGCGGAGGGGAAGGGGGGGAGCCTGTTGACAGGCTGCCGGGATAAAAAAAAATAAAAAAATGGAGGCCGCCTTGTCCCTCGGTGTTTACCCTCGGCACGCAGCCAGACGGGGAGGGCGGCGGCCTCCGCCACCGAGACGTTGTCCCCTGGGGAACGGTGTCGGGGACGAGGGGAGGGCAAGGCAAGGCTGCCCGGGCCGTACGAACCACCGGCGGCGGGGATGGAGCCTTGCCGGCAGCCTGGGCGGCGGCGGCGGCCCAGCCTCCCTCCGGTGCCGGCGGCAGCCCTCCCTCGAGCGGAGGCGGCTCCTCCTCTCCCTCCCTCCGCTCCGTCGGCGGCTCCGCGCCCCCCTCGGACACCCCCGGCCATCGCTCCCGGGCGGGGCAGTAGGGAAGGGCTGGGCACTTGCCCGTCCGTTTGGATGCCTAAAAAGGACCGGCGAGCAAGGGAAAATGCAGACTCACCGCTGGAAAGATGAGGGGGATTGCCGGTTTCGTGTGTAAGAAAAAAAAAAAAAAAGCTGAGTTAATTGAATTTTTAAGCAAAGTCCGTGAGGGAAGTGGGAGATGGCGTAATCACTGCTGCTCACGGTAGGTGCTTGCTGTTGAATGTGTTTGATTTAATGAGGCTGAAGGAGGAGGTGTGATTTGCAGCAGGCATCCCTGAAGCAGGTTCAGAGCTGCGTTTGCTTGGACATAGGGTCTGAACAGGGGACTACATCCCCTACAAAGGACCTGATGCTTCCTTGGAAACCTGTTTCGCATGATAGCTGTGAGGGCAGAACTCCTTGTCGAGTCACGGTGCTGGCCTTGGTGTGTTTTGTCATGGAAGAAGGACTGAGCTTTGCTGTTGTTGGAAAAAAACCTTGTTGAAAGCAAAATGACGGATTATAACAGTAAATTTACAGTTTGCCTGGTGTAATTACAAATGAGTACATGTGTAGTAATCTTGCAGTTTTGGAAGACCCTGCCAGCTGTATTAATAGTCAACTTCCACACTTGTGTGTGGGCAGAGGGATGACACAGACTTGATAAGCTTGTAAGCGGTGCAGTAATGACTTCTGGTACTGATAACTTCTGATAACAGGGAAGTTGCACTGAGCTTAGTCTTGCAGTAACTGAAAATCTTAATGCAGTAGAAGGACACATCAGGTACTTATTGAAAAAGTCTTAGAGCATGTTTAACAACTGGTGTTTTCATTTCCATATTTACATGTGGAGGTTTTCTGGTTCAGCTGGGGCTTTAACATGCTCTGGAAAATGTTGTGGCATCTCTTGTGGGTGTTCAGTATTGGGAAGAGCTCTTCAAACTCAGCCTCTTTATATGATCCACTCTTTTATAAGGAAAGGGTCTGTTAAGAGATCTCCACTGCTTTCTTTTGTTTGAACAGGAGGCACAAGTTTTTTTCAATGAAACACAATGGACACAGTGATCGATGAACAAGCGAAAAACTGTGTTTAGTGTACATGGGAGCAGACAAAATATTTTTCTCTTTACAGTATTTACAATGACAAATGCTTCCTTTTTCCTGTCACTTGCAGAGAATGCCAGCAAAGCTGTAGCTGTTACTTAAAAGAAAAGATGAGTAAAGATGTTACAATGTTTTCCAGGAGGAAAAAGAAAAACAAACAATAAAAAACCTGCCTGAACAATCAGTTCTAATCTTGGGTTAGTTAAATTGGTCAGTTGAGCTGCCAGTGGGGTGGTTGGCTTTCCTCCTGTCCTTTTGTAAGAGTAACCCTGAAGCGGAATTAAAGTAGCCTAAAGAATGGAATTTCATTATTTGGAAGGTAGATTGTTGGGATATTGAACAGCAGCTACGTTCGCATCACTTGAAGTATGTACTTTTCCAGTTTTCACTTTGGTTATGTAAGTGTAAACTCACTCTGAGTAGTTGTAGAAATAAGTTGCAATTGAAATGTGAAGAAAGTGGCTGAACTAGAAGTGAGGTAGTAATATGAACACATAAAGACTGTGTGTCTTGAATTTAAATGAGGAATCCCTTTATTGGAATTGGAAGAAATGGAGACAGCTTACTTTCTGTTATCTATTTGGTAGCTAAATCTCATTATTTGAAATTGAAAATACAAGAACACCTTGTTAGATCTATCACTTCTTTGTGGCAGGATTAAGAGTAAAACTGCTAAGAAGCAGAGTCAAGTGCCAAGCAAAGTGATTACATTTTGACAGAGAAAACACAGTCATTGTAGGAAGTGTCTTTCTGTCCTATATGTAAATTGGAGATCAGAGATGACTCTGTAAACTGACAGAAGGGATATGTTTTGAGATGGAGATTTATCGACAAGCATCCCTTTTTTTCTTATTAAAAAATGCACTGGTGTGACTTGAAAAGACTAATAAAACCTCTTAGAATTATGGAAAAACAGACTGTTACTGTATGAAGGCTTAGTGATACAGAGTGTAAGTGGCTGGGTAGAGGGGTGTTAATACATGTGTTAGGTATACAAGATCTATTCTGTATGAAAAGGTAGTAAGATAAAACTTCAGCATCTGTTCTAAGTTTCAACTTAAAAAATCCTGTGTATTCTGAAGGACTGGAAACAGCTACCATGAGCAAAGCTGAATTTGAGGGACTACCATCAAGTCATGGCTTACAGGGCAGTAACCATAAAGAGGCTTTGTTTGGTGGTTGTTCTTTTATTGTTGTTGCTTAAATCTTCATCTTGGTGGCTTAGAGCTCTCAGTACTTTGTGAAGGGGACTATCAACTGACATGTTTAGGATGCAACAATGAAGACTGTCTGTTAAGTTTAAATCATGCTATTATTATCCAAACCAAATAATTTTTGCTAGTTGAAGTTAATGAATTTTGGAGTTGAACATAAAGCCCAAAACTTTTCTTTTGTCTAATTAAAGGGGATATTGATCATACATTTTGTAATTAAATTTACCTTTCTGGGATGATGGAGAAATCTGTGAATACCAAAGGATGCAGAGAAAAAAGGCTTGTAAGCACTTGAGTCAGCTCCTGGCTAGACAGTATAGCAAGTGCGTTTGTAAATCTCTTAGTGAAAAAAAAAAAAAACAAAAACAAACCAAAACAACCAAACCAAAGCAAAATTATCAACTGTTCACTTTCATCACAAAACTGTGAAGAGTTGATGTAGTTATTTCCTGTAAGTTACATTCAGTGTGACTGGCTTCTGCAAACCATGCACTAGCTTCATCCATGTACAGACAAATGATTCAGTTTTCAAAGCCATTGAGGAGATTTGCATTGTTACTACCTGTTTATTAGAACACTTGCAACGTTTCCAGAAGGAGCAGAATTTAAGTACTGAGCAAGTACTGTCCCCCAAAGGCAGGGACCTTTTGGAGAGACAGAAATGTTTGAAAACCGCAAGAAAACCAAGAGGCCCTGGAAGTCTCGTCACTAAGGTGAATAACAACCCAAGCTTTGCCAGGTCAAATCCAAATATAACTGTTAGTCATACTTCATCACTTGATCTGGGAAGATGAAAAAGTGGAGGATTTTCCATTCAAAAATGGACCTTCACAGGTGACAGCAGTCCTTTCTCAGGAGGAGTAAGTCAGTGAGATGAAAGTGTGTCTGGAGGAGAAGGGTGTCCCAAGTAGAGAGTTCAGTGTGCCACCTCTCTTGAGGTGAAGCTGGTAGACAAAATAGCTTTGAATAGCACCTGATTCTGACATTGTATACTTAATCTTTCCTGCTTGTGTACATGCTTCTTCTTAATGTAAGCTTAATGATAAGAGAATTTAAAACATTGTTTTGAGATACGTGTAGGTACCAGAATGTCCATGTGAGTATTTTAGCACAGTGGGATGCAGAAATCTGTTGTGATTATGGGCATATAGTAGAAGACTTCCGCGAGTACTAGTGACTTGAGACTTTGATCAATCTGGGTTCAGCAAAGTCTGCCTAGGCTGGTAATTGCTTGAGTAGCTGAGACCATATAGGAAGTATTAATGAGTATAATGAAAACAAGATTTTAATTTTTTTAAAAAACTCTGTGGTTTGCTTAGTTTTTGTGAACATCACGTAACAAATAATACTGTAAAGACAAAACCCAAATTGTTTATTCAGAAATTTGCTATTTCAAGTTTACATGAAGGACCTATGTTTTACTTCTTCCTGAATATATTGTTTAATATACTGTTGACTTGTTTTACATTAGTATCCTGTGTGATAGTGGCTGGGAAGGCTGACTGCCTGTAGTAAACAACATTAAAAATGCTACTTGTAGCAGAGAAATTCTCATAGGAAGAGGGGAAGAAAAGAGAGAGGGAGGGGAAATATTACATGGAAAAGAAAAAGCAAGCACACTATTAAAAGGCAGGACATTTTTTCCTGACTACTACCACTAAAAAAAGCATGCTAGGTTTTAGATCATGGGCAAAATAGCTTTCATATTAGACATCAAATGTGAAAAAAACAAGCCCAGTTTTCAGCTTAAATCCATGCAGCGGAACATACAATGTATAAAGTTAACATGGTGCCCTTTTAAAGAAGGTTCATCCATCTACTGCTGCTATGTAGTAGCTAACTTATCAAGAAAGTAGGGCTGTGGTTGTGTGGCTTATTTGGCGTGACAGTTGGAGTAGCTACAGAGTAGTGACAAATGTCTAACAAAAGTAATCTAACGGTGAAGTGCTGACAGAGTGCACTGGTGGTACCCCACATGGTATCTTCAGGCTATTGTCTCCAAGTATTGATTCTTGGCCTTGCGGCTGTCAGGAGCTGAGGTGTGCTTGGGGGTTGTAAGATGTGGTAAGCATGCATAGAATGTAAAATATGAAACAAGTTGGCAATTCTTTCATGCAGCTGAGAGTGACAACAGCATTTGTATTACAAAAGAACACACACAACAGAAAAACTGAAGATGTTGTGTCTGCTTTTCAAGAATCTGTTTCTTTGTAGTCTGTGAGTTTTTTTAGTCAGTGAGAAGGTTGCAGCAGTGTTGCTGTCATTTGTATGGGTTGAGTCAGGCTGAAAAAGAAGTGGGTCCTCTTAAGTTTTGAATCCAGTTTCAGCAGCATCCCTTTTAATGAGATGGTTGAAGTGTGTGGGGGAAAATGGTGTTTTGAAAAACACTGTAGAGAAATGTCACAACTTGATAGTTGCTGATGTGCAGTATGCAGAACAAAAATAATAACAGAAAGAATGAAATTACAGTGGAGAAGTTACTCTGGGAATAGTGTAGTTGGGTTGACGTTTCCTGGAACAATGGAATTCATTCAGCGTGAAATGCAGCAGCTCTCATGCATCATCTTGGTGTGGAACAGCCAAACTTCTCTGGGGATAGCAAAGGATAGAGAAAGTTAGAGGCTAGGGTGTGTTTGAAGGAATTGGAGGGAGAAGTCATGAATACTTCTAAGACAGGGCAGAGAATTACTTGTAATGTCTGTGGTAGCTGTCAGTTGATAAACTAAATGCACATTTGGAATGGAAGGTAAATGGGAGTTAGAGAAAAGCCGTTCTTGAGAAGAGTATGGTTGAGCTGGCACAAGGTGCTGATACGCTCAGAAAGAAGCTGACAGAAGTAGGAAGAGCCTTGGTGCAGCTGAGGCTTTCATTAATTGAGGAACTCAGTGGGTAGTAAATGTTTCTTAAAGAAGTTGTTTCTCTCCAATTGGACGGAAACAGATATGAAATTTCAACCTGAAATACCATGTGGTTTCCTAAAGCTTCTCCATGTAAAATGACTGTCTTGGTAAATAAAATCTGAACAGAGGCGTGAAAGTGTCTCCCTGCCCCAATATAAAGAGAAGATAGTAGTGTTGCTCTACTGTTTTTCAATTAATTTAAAAAAAAAAAAATTGTAGTGTCACCAAATGGGCCTGTTCAGATGCAGACTATTAATAGGGTGAAACTGAACTGTGATTTTGGTCTGCAGCTTGAAGAAGGAGGCAAGATCACTGAAATAGCTGTTTGTGGTCAGCAAAAGTGTTAAAATAGGAAAGACACATTGAAACTTTACAAATGCACTGGTGGTTGAGGGATATTCTTCTGAAAGTGGGTGATGACTATAATGAGAACAAAGGAAACTAATTTTTCTCCTTGATGTTGGTGAGAACCAAGTTTAATCTTAAAGAGTCTACTGGATAAAATAAAGAAAATACTGAAGGTCATAACAGGGTGTTTTAAATCTAGTGACTAAAATGTTTGTATCTACTTGGTTGTTCTCATAAATAAATTTGCTTGATTTGGAGAAGGACCTTTGTTTAACTTAACATTTTTCTTGGTGCAGCAAAATAAAAAAGTAGACTACTGGTGAAGTAATACTGTTGATCTGCAAAGCTGAGTCATATTCCTTCAGGAAGGATACTGCCGTTTTGAGAAAACAGATCACTTACCCAGTAGTGAGGAGGAGGAATTGAAATGACAAGGAACATCGCAAGTGCTTTCAGCAGTAGACACTACAGTACATTAAAGCATCCGATTTTCAGCCTCTAGAGTAGGTTGTTGATATACAAAGAGGAGGGTTATAAATGAGTTGTGTCCACAAGTTTCACCAAACAGTCTGAGTGACAAGCCTCAGCTTTTAAAGTACAAAGCCCTTTACAGTGACTTCTCTTCCAAATAGATGGTCTAGCTCATCTGAAATTGGAACTGTTGATCCCAGCTTCTTGTGATTGCACAGAGGAGGAGATAACCTAATTGTCTTTGTGCCTTTATTTAAAAAATAGGGCTGTTTTCCAAGGTTTTTGAGTGAAGTCTTCTGAAATAATTTAGTCAAATTTGTTTCGTCGTCTTTGTCACTGTCACTGCCATGCATAAGTGGCAGTAGCACTGGGTAATAAAAACCACTGCAAATATGATGCAGGTTTTCCTGCTGAGCAGTGCTCAACTGTGCATTTTGCTGGTACCTTGCAGGTGATGTTTTGTAACCTGGACCTTACTGAAGGTAAGTAAATACTGAAATCATTATTACTGTTTTGTAATTATGGTGATCTTTTTCCTTAAGAAAAAAGGAACCTTTACAGGCAGATGAGAAAATTGCTTAAGTTTTTTTGTCTCTCAGGGCCTAAGGTGATAAGGAAGTAAGATGTAAAATTATTGGAAGAAAAGTGTAGTCTTCCAGCACTCAAAATATGCCAGTAGTTTGCTTTGGTATGTTTTATAGTGTGGTATCTCAACAGGCTGCTCAGATAATTCCTACAATCTGTGTAAGAGTTAGGTTAATGTTATCAGCTGTGTCACAGAGTTAGAACACAGAGCTGAGATTCAAGGTTTGTTTTACCAGTGTGCATGGGGATATATGTGTGCATGTATACACTGTTAAACTAAGTATTCTGTGTAGCTTAGAAAACTCAGTTTGCCTGATGGATCTTTTTAACAAAAAGTTGGAGAAAGTGTTCTGGGTGGCAGGTCCTGAACGGACTATTGCGAGTAATCCCAATGCATTCTAGTCATCTGTGAAACTACCCAGAGCTTAATTACTCATGTTTCCTTGTAGTCTTAGTTCATGTATGAGCAGTAATAGTTATTTGTGAGATGTCTGCAGACTGTGTGAACAGCCAGTAGTGATTTTTGCAGTTAGCTTCATGCATAACTGTTTAGCAATTAGCGGCTGAGGGTCTAGGATCACAGAGAAGTGAGATTTTATAAGTGTTGAAAATGAACAGGGGGATATACTGCAGCCAGTAGAGCTCACAAGGCCCTGTTAGATACTGCCTTGTTTTTATGTAGTCTGTACCTCACCTCTTGCATAAAGCAGTGAATTGAAATCCAAACCCTTTAGATTTTATACTGAATTCCTGCATTTTTGTGCATTGGTGAAACCTGCAGCCTTGTGAGATATTTTGTCAAGGCATTTGGTCAGAGGCTTTTCACTAGGCTTTGTGATGGTCACTTAGCTCGTGAGTAGGTTTGAGTCCATCAGACAATAAGAAATGTTATTGCTGAGATTTCTTGAAAAAAGAAGTGTCTCGAACATTGAAGTCCTGGGGACTACTTGTTTTCAGAGTCCAAGCAGTTGGGAAAAAATGAGGTGACATTTCTTAAAACTAGATAATAAAGGGAGGATACATCAAGAGCAGCAGGAGAATACATCAAGAACATCCTGAGAAGTTAGTTAGAATAAATGAAGTGTTTAAATACTAAATTTTACTTGGCTAAGCTCATGTTACACAATGAACTTTGCTGTATCCATTGTGTAGACTTAGCTGTACACTATTGGATCTAATTTTCTACTAGCATTAAGGTAGTAAGTCCTTCGCTTTCCAAATGTTTGTCATGCCACTAACTTTTGGACATGTTGAGTTATGTAGCATTGAGTACAAAGTTTATATCATTTTCTGAGATCATAAAAATGCTCAAAATGCTCCATCCTCTTCTAAAAAATTTGGGCTAAGGTTTAAATGTCTTGACCTTCTGTAATTATTCTGGAATTAGAGGAAAGGATATCTGCAGATGAAGGCACAGAAAAAAGGTAGAAGACTGTCGGCAAATCAAGGTGAATGGAAATATAAGTTGACTGGATTGTCCTGTGCTACGCAAAAGCTGATAGTAGTTAGTGTGGTGAAGATCAGACTTAAGAAGGTAAGATGTCNCCTACAAGAATGGAAATGGGACAGTTCAGCAGTAGCTTATGCTCTTGCTTTGCACCCCTTAAAGTCAGAGTCTGTGTGCCTCAAGTACTTGTTTTCTGCAGTTAAGGGTAGTTGTTAGACTTGAACTTGCCATGGCTTGCAGAGTTCAAAGAGGAAATCAGTGCTGTGCATTGCTTAACTGACAAGGAATTATGTGAGCCAGGCTTCTGTAAGGACAGCAAAGGCAAACTAAAATTCATTAGGCGAGTGGTACCTTTTCAGTTGGAAAGATGAGGTCAGCCATAGTGGCTTATCTGGTGTCTTGTTGGTTGGCTTGTTAATGCTTTATATTAAATAAATAAATAAAAATTAAGAGACCAGCTTCCCCAAATGTAGTGGAAGGTTGTGTTTGGAAGGAAAACAAGTACTGAATTTCTTGCCTCCGTGGCTGAGCAGGAGGTTACAAGCCTGAACTTCATTTCTTTTCCCATTATGGGAAAATTCTACTGTTTTGTCTATTGAATTATCAAGGCAGCAGAGCCAAGTCAAGCCTGCTTATAAGCAAGTGATAAAATATGGTTTGTCTAGTAGTGATCCTTGCAGAGGATAGTCATGACATGCTGTTACCTGTCAGTGCAGAAGGAGCAATATCTTTTCTAGTACAATGAGAGGACTGGAGTCAAATTTGCCTCTCCTTAACTCAGGACAAGAGTACAACTCAGCTAACAATAACCACTTTGTGTGTGTTTGTATGTGTGTGTGTGTGTGTGTGTGTTAACTTTTTTTTTAAGCTTGAAATCAGATGCATTCTTCCCTAGCCAAAGGGAAACATTTGAGAAGCTGTGACGCATTTACACTGATGAAGGAAGGAAATGTCCAAAAGAGTCAAAAGCTAAAAATAGATCCGTTTACTGAGTTGAACTCTGTGTGGGAATTGAAGAACTAAATATAAACCTAAATTTGAACCTTTGTGACTTACATAACTGAGTAGTGTAACCCTTTCTGTGTTTTTTTTGTGTTAAACATTATAGTGGACAGCTTCAGGTGAAGACTTGTGTCGAGCCTTGTGAGGTGGCTTTCCAGTGCCTTAAATAGACAGCACTGAGAAGTCTGGCCATCTCTTGATGATTGTTGTTATGGCACAATTTAACTCCTTGGCAAAGTGGATTGTGGGTTGGGTTTTTTTGTTTGTTTGTTTTGAAGAGCTTTCCTGAGGAAATGGTATCTCCTGACTCTACTGAACAGGAGTTTTAAGCCAGTAGCTATTAGAACCAGTATCTTGTGGTTTTTTTTCCCAAAGGCATGAAATTATGAATGCTTGCCCAATTGCTTCTCAGCCAGAGCAGACTCCTGGATGATGTGTGTTGAAGCTTCATGTTATTTGTGTACAGCCACTGAAGTGGTATTGAGACTTTCCTGATATGGGATTAAAATATTCATCAATCATCAAGTAATAATTCATACATTCTAACAGTTCAGAACCATGTCTGAAATGTTCAGAACAAAGGAAAATTATAACTTATTGGAAACTCAGAGAATAAATTTGTCAAACTTTGTTGTAGTTTNCTGATTTGACTGGTAATAAATTAATTTTCCCAAGTCCATTCTGTTTTGCCTATGACAGTAATTGGTGAGTGAACTCTCTCCTTATCTCGACCCACAAGCCTTTGGTTATATTTTCTCTCCCCTGTCTGTTTGAGGAGGAGAATGGTAGGGTGGTTTTGATGGGCACCTGGCATCCAGCATGAGTCAACCCACTACACACACCTAATTATAAGCTTTGCATTGGAGCGGTGAAATATATACAGTTAACACTTTGACTTTGTCAGAAAAACAAATGTTACTATTAAAATAGATGTATTTACAAATATGGTAAATTTAATAGAAATTACACATAAAAATGGTAGCATTGATTAGATTAACATCAAGCAGTAACTATCTTCCCCTCCACCCCCCAACATGGGAGTGTTTGTTTTTATATTTAACACCTTCCCTTTTCTTACTGTATTGTCTGATGTAGAATGTTTGCTTGGCAGATGTATAAATAGTTGTGCTCTTGTTTGCTTTTTGTTTTTGTTTGGTTTTCCAGAGGAGCCTGAGAATGTTCAAAACAACCTTGCAAAAACAAAGTTGTGTCTTTGATTACTAAAATAGTATTTGTTCCAAGCAGCAATTTATCTGTTAAAGCAATGAACAGTTTGTAGCAAAATTACCTGACTGCCTATAGTTGTGGATATATACCAAGATGCCAGTTTAAACTTTGTATTATGGAAGATGGATATTGTTATATAGCAAAGCATGAGAACTACTGTTTTTAAAATCTCATTTTTCTAGAATATGCTTTTGAAGTGGATTTGTCCATGTTGCTGTCCTCACTGTTAACACACTGTTAGAAAGCTAAAGCTGTAAAAACCTTTTGAAAGACTAATTGGTTAGCTGGGCAGCTGCTTGATCTGTGATGTTTCTGCTTGTAGGCAAGTTCATGACATAGAATCTGAGCAGGATGGGAGTTGCAGTTCATGTCCACTGAGACTGCAAGAGTGGGTTCAAAGAGTAACAATGTGCTTCTCTCCATAATGTTGTAAATGGCCTCTAGGAAGTAAAAAGGCAGTAGCAGATCTCTGCATTTGGGTGTGGGAAGGTAAGGGTGGATATGCCTTGATATTAAGGCACTTAATGGGCAGCCTTTAAGTTGTCTGGGCTGCCTGAGCTTGGTTCCCTTCTGTGCAGATGCTGCAGCTTTTGTATATGTTAATATAGCAGAGAGTAAGAGGTAGGTATTTTGTGGTTTTGAGCAGCCAACAACACAGTATTCTAGGCTTTAATTTGTTCCTTTGTGCACTGTTTTCAGTACTTGGGGTAGGAAGTTGCCCCCGTTGCTGATACTTCATCATGTTCTGGCTCCTGTTCTAAAAAGAAGTGGGGTACAAGACAGGCTGGTTTGAGTTCTCCTGCTTTAATGAGACTTGTCTAACCGCAGGAGAGGTGAGTGTTAGAGGAGGCATATCCAGATTTTTCCAGAGTGGCTTTTTACTGTCTTGATTGTTGTCTTCACTTGTGTGATCCCTTCTTTTGTTCCTTTTTCTCAGTAAATTAGACAGAGGTCCAACAGACCACTAGGCATCAGTGTTATCTCCACAGGAGGTCCATTGTGTGTACAGAGGTAAGTAGGGGGTCCTATGGAAAAGCACTGCATAGTTTGAGTGTTACAACATGTGTGCCACACTGACAAATAAGGGTTGCACAGGCAGCCTTAATGGTGCATTACCTAGTTTTTGAGTGCTTTTTGTGGCAGCTTCGATCAAGCCTGGTCCTAGCTCAATTAAGTAATTGTTTAGTGTTTATGTAAAGTTTTCATTAAATGTCTTAGTGGATGACAGTAGATGACATTGGTTTTACCAGACTGCACTGGATAACAGTGTTACAGTTATTCTGGGAGTAGAAATGCATTAATTCACAATATAATGATAAGCAAGGCAGATGTGTATGCTGCTTTATTACATAGACATGTTGAGGAAAACATATTTTCAAACACAAATTAAGTACTTTACTTGGAGACTTTTTCTGGGGGGGACAAACAACCTGAGTACACTCTACTGTTAGATTTCTCAGGATTTGATTTCTGTCCTGTGAGCATCATGTTAGTTGTGCCATGCTAGTAAAAACTAAATGAGGCAAAATGTAAAAATTGTCAAATAAAAAAAAAAAAAAAGGAACCAAATGCTAAATTATCCTTTNTTTTTTCCTTTAAAGCAATGGTACAGGAGCCTCCTCTATTTGCAGGGATTCATAACACGCCTTGAAATAAAAGGCAAAGCTGCAGTTTTCAAGCAGTTTTTGCCTGAAACTTGAGATATCTTAAAAAGTACTGATTTTCAAACTGCCTGGCAGGAGGCTCCAGCAGAGGAGAAAGAAATGCTGCAGCACATCTTGGAATGAGAAAACAGGGTTAGAATGACTTTGGGGGAAATACAATGGATGATCCAAGGAAATTGAAGTCCTTGGCATCGCAGGTGGAGATGATCCCATTCAGCCTTCATGGTGTGAAAGCAAAGGCTTGATCAAAACACACTTGCAATAACCGGAAGTGCTCAAGGTGTGGCAATACAATTTCCTTTCAACTTATGGACAACCAGTACAAAGGAATCTGCCCGTCTGCTTTCTTTCACCTTCTTTGTGCCATATTTGGGTGTGCAGATGTGCAATATAAAGTGCCACCATCATCCTTGCACACAGCTCCTCAAAAAACCTGCCATACTCTATGCACGCAGAAAATAAGTCAAAAATGGAAGGAGAAGCAAGCAACGCAGTTGTTCGCGCTGGAGACCAGTTGAGTAATTTCTAACCAGTGAGGCAGGACTTCTGTGTGAATTGTTCAGTGTGTAGTAGTTGAAGTAGAGCTCTGGAGAATAACCTTTGCTGTCCTTATATTGCTTCTGCCCAAATATATTCAAGTTTGCAACTGATATAAGACATAGTCTTCATGAAGACAGCAATACTTGGTCAAGGGGCAGGTGGGAGCATATCTAAGATGATGAAGGATGGAAGAGAAGAATGAGAAAGGAGAAGATAACTGACAGAATTCAGGGGGAGGATCAGTTTGCTTGTAGAAGTACTGGAAATCACCACACTACCTACCTACTGCAAAAGTTGCTGTCACTTTTGTTGTTAAGGTCTTACGGTAATACAGAAACAGAACAGTTCTACTGATGTGCACAGACAGATTAATAGATGCAAGGGAGCCTGAATTTTCCCAGGCCATTTGACAGAAAATGTAGCATTTCCCTGAAGCAGCTACTGATTTCAAGGCTTTCTCATCATTCTCGTGCTTTAGAAGGATGAGCCGAGGCAGAAGAGTGGGAGGGAGATAATGGGTATCTGATGCAGAAGACTTCTGATTGCAAGTGTGGTGAGGTCACAAAAAGAAGTGACCCTTGAAAGGAACAGGGAAGTGAGTTGCCTTTTTATTTACCTTGCTGCTCAAATGTTTAGCTTTACAGGGATAATGTGTTCAAATCAGAGACACAAGCTGTTAATAGGCCCTGTCCTAGATAGGTCTAATGTTTCTTTATTTCCTGAAGAGAAGAGCAAGAAATAGGAAAGGAATTTGCATATAATTCCTTCATTCTATAACTGCAGAGTACAATCTGGATGACGTAACTCAAGAAAAAGTTTGTTGACTTGTTTTTACCTTAAAATTACCTTTTTCCATACAACTCCTGTAATATTCCTGTCACTGACAGTAGAAATGTATTATTTGAGTTTCTGTGGAAAGAGAAGCTCAGTTGTTCTAGGAGGTCACTGACAGGAGTCTTAGCTCTATACGGATGGATCCCAGCCCATAAACAGGTTTGTGGTTAGTCCCCTTGCTCTAGCCCTTGATCTGGCAAGAGTACTGCAGAGGATATGTGTAAAAGGCTGTACTGATCTCAAGAAATTTGCTGAACCTTAGCTCTAGGTGGTCATCTTGTTGTGTTCAGATGAGATGACGACTCACATATTTTAATTAGAGAAATGTCATAGCTG